>JACJUY010001287.1:88294-152463 GCA_014220935.1 Platorchestia sp. MABIK
TGCTTTCATAATTCGGCTGACTCACTAGTGGTCTCTAACTCAATATTCATGAATACTTCATCAAAACTGAATAAAGGCAAGACCAACTGAATATTTGTTATTTCCAATATTGAATACTAGAATTAACTTTAATTTGAGTTGGGTATTGAACTTCAGTTAAACTCGCTGAAGTCGACGTGTTGAATCGATGTGTCGAGCTCAGAGTTAAATTTTTACATTTCCAGCACGGACGGAGTCGAGAAGAAAATTGAAATTGAGCTGTGAAGCTTAGGTATCGACCACGCCCTGCCCTCGCTCCCTCGAGCACCAACCCTCGGGCGAAATGAACAGAAAATGCGCCTAATTTCCTGATTGAATGACGTTGAGAGAATTGCATCGTCTGTGGTTCCCTCGACGCCACTAACTTGCCCTCTCCTATCTCCTCTCCCTTCCTGCCTTCTCGTCTCACCCTTCCTTACACTACTCTGAACTCGAACACCTGTGAAAAATAGATCTGAGCGCTTCGAAACTCTGATCTATTCTTGACCATTTTACCTCGCTTGAGCATTTAACATCTGAGAGAATGCTCAATTCGCTCAAAACGTTGTCATATTTTTGGTAGGAAGTGAAAAAATGAGTGCTGTGCACCACACAGTCTATGTGAACAGTACGTACTGTATTTTTCCTGCTTCGAATGGAGATTATTTGTGTGTCTTAGTTGTAACAGTATGTACAAAAGTTTGTGCTGCTGGATACTTGATGAATTATCGGACTTCGGTTACTTTCCACCATTTATGGAAATATAATATTTCACATTTTTGTCGAATTTTATGACTAAAAACATTTGTCATTATATATACAACGCTTTCTTCACTCAAATTTACAGATTTGTTTAGATTAGAGGCTTGATATGCAGAGTCGTCGGTCGAAGTTGGAAATAATAAAATAAAACAGTCAACAGTCCGGATGAATATACACCTTTGCTGTAAGAGGAGGACAAATGGCTCGATCCATTAACGATGTGTGAAAGCTTTCACATATGATGACCTACGAGGAAATGATCATTTTTTATAGTTTGACTGAAATTTTCGGGAATTCGGCTTAAATGGGAACTAATTTTAACACTGCCTGCTCGTGACAGTTTTACCTAGCATTGTCCGTCCCACTGAGAGTGCCTGCATCGGACCAGAGGACTCCATTGGACATGGCGGGGTTACCATGGACATGGCGGGGTTACCATGGACATGGCGGGGTTGGTGCCGAGCGAACTTATTATGAGTTCTAGTCACATTGTCGCCAAATTGTGCAGTTTTCGTCGTTCGCTCCGCTCAACTGATGAGTGCGATGAGCACATTCCACTCGAAAATTTTTCTTACTTGGGAGTGCTATCTACGGAATTATCACTTGTTGAGTCCGTCGGTAAATCGTTATGTTGTTATTTGTTAATATTCTTGCTTTTAGATCAGGGTTAATTTTGAACGAAACGTAGTTGTTGCGAGCTGCTGAGTTGTGCTTGTCAGTGTTGCCCCCATGCCACTCTACGGCCTTTGCGTGTCGGAACTGTCCGGAGGGCATTTTTCAAACGATTGAAAATTTATTATTGTATAATTCCCCTTAATTCGCCCGCTCTCTCTTCTGGTAACAGCTCACCCGTTCCTCCAAATGGTCGCAGAAAGTTCTTGTCACACGAGGTTTTCATAGAGTTGATATTTGCTGTAGTGGTGGAGGAGCTTTTAAGAATTGGACTGGTTGCGTGCTGGGTTACCATAAAGGCCTCAGTAATGGCTGTAGCACTGCTCGGTCTTCACACTTATGTCTGAGATTTCTTAGCTCCTCGGCAGTAATGAGGCTCCTCATGTGACCTCACGCACCCACCAGCCAGCAAACGCGATCGATGCACGTATATCACCCGTCTGTGCGCAGCACTGATAAGCGACTCCCTCGCCATTACATGCGTGCTTCCTTCCGCACTCTGGTCTCTTGCATCTGCCTAATTCTTACCACCATCACCAATTTCGCCTGCCGTTGCGTGTTTGCGGCGTGCTATGTTGACTCCGTAGACAAATTTACTTTTTTTGGGTGGAAATTTATGACTCGTGTAATTTTCTTGCGACTGTTCATTTGGAGAGCCTTAGCAACACTTGCATCTTAAGGAACATATGCAAACATATGTTCCACTGGATTTTGCTTCCTAGAGAAATACAACAGTCTGAAATGTTACTGGTGGACTTGTCTGGACGCTTGCAGTACAAATTCACCTTCAAGCATCAAAGATATCGTGTGGGTATTAGACATGATAAATTCATGTTTTTTGCATTAAAATACCCGCCTTGCCATCAAGAAATTTTTCTTGACGATTTCTTAATTTCTCTTTCAGAGTTAATTAATAGTTGTGAATTTTTCTTCCGTGGTATTTGAATTACAAAATGTGCTATGCAACTCGTCAATATATCTCATGCAGATAGTTCGTTACTCAATATCTGCAAGTCTGCTACCCTTATGAATATCAGAATAGAGCAGGAGTACTACCGCTACCTTAGTGAGAACCGTTGTTTGCATTTGAAGTGAATCATGCGTATGTATTTCTGGAAATTTTCTCCGTAAGGCAAAAAGAAATAGTGTGGTAAAAAGGATCACATTTTATTTTCAAACGCTGCGGTATCATCAGGTCGGAGTTTCGGAAATATTGATTATAAAATGTTTCTTTTACCTTGGCTGTCCTTTTCGTCTTTCGTGTGAAGCTTGCTAAACATCGATTTGTTTTATATTTATATTTTATTTGTTATAAACTTTTCTTGTATATTCCTATTCTTTTGAATCAAGAATTGCGTTCAACAGCTAAATTTACGAACAAGAAATTCATTGCTCTATTGTGATTTATTAGTTCCATTGCCAATGCACAAATTTTTATTTTTATTATTTCAAAATTTGGCGAACCTTTTGTCCTTTTCCCCGTCGCGGTGTCCCGGTCCAAATATTTATTGCATCATTTTCTAGAACAATAGTGTACTCTCTGTTGTTAGTAGTTCTCCGTAATTTCATAATTCTCGCCGTGTATCGATGGGGTATTGGGTTTCAGCATTACCTTGAAATCTATGCACTCTTTAGGTGTGTGTAGAGTAGAACTCTTGAGTTCTCACAGCTTGGGTGCATGCATTGTCACTCCATATCAGCTTGCGTAATGAAATTACTGTAAAGCCGAAGTACAGTTCTGTTACCTGGCTGCTCTCTTACCTGTCACCTTTTTAACTTTTTTTTCTTGCAGTGAAACTTGCATGCCATGCGTCCAATTTGCTGCCTGCGTTCTTGAGTATCGCTTCTCTCATAATCTACTTTTTCCTTCACTTTTTGCGTTAGGCCTTCATTTGCATACTCCTGTTGGACAGTTTATTGGGGGTGTAAAACCGCAAATCTTCGTGTAAATGTCGGAGCGCCATTGCTTTTTCAACGAATACTTGAATTTCACCTTCTTTACTCGAGTCACGGGATCGTTTTTAATTTATTGAGCGATTTCTGTGTGACTGCATCCTAATATTTTTTCAGATCATGCATCAAGTTTCTCGTTTCCGTATAAAAATGTGTATGTTTTTGCGATATATATATACAGAAACTTCTAGGGCTCCTACCCGAACAAACTTGGCCCGACTTCCCCTCAACTTGCACGAGTAAAATCTCGCAAACGTGTCTGTTTTTGACGGCTTCTATAACCGCGCCGAAGTCGTGGCTAACTAAAAACCTTACGCTGATTGTACTCGTTTGTTCTAAATGGTTAGCTTTTAAGCTGGAATTTTTTGGGTGTTTCGTGATGTTTTCTTTTCGAGCTCTGCAATGGCGAGTAGAGGCACAGCATCCACTGAAAAAAAGCAAATTAATAAGCCCTCACTACGATTCTTCGCGTCAGTATATCCCTGATGCAGGTGCATACAACTATTGTGTGTGGAAATTAGCGCTCTCATGAAAATAAGTTAGATTCTAAGCTGAATGCTGCGTGGGTATTTCTTGGTTGATAATGATTTTTTTCTCTGGTACTGACCATCTTTTTTTTTATACATTGCTTCTTCGTTCTGGACCTACAGTATTACTTTCTTCTTCGACTTATATCTCGTTTTTCAAACTTCTTTCCATTTTGCTGTTTCTTCTGTGCAAGGTGTTGGGGTACATCTTGCGCATAGATTCCCCGTTCTCATAATTCTATTCTCAATGTCACCTTGCTCCTTCCTCTCTTAAGAACGCTTTTGTCAGGGTTTAAATTGCTTAAATTAACTTCTAATTTTAATTCCTATAATTTTTGCGTCCATGGAAGTATATCTATTGTATATTTTTGTGAACCCGTAAGATTGAGATGTAAAAACACCTGTAACTGCTTCGGAAGTTTTTGAAACATTAGGTAACGTAAAAGTAGGTTAGTTCAGAGTCTGTGTATATTCAAATTATGTGTGAATAATTTAACGGTTGTTTTAGTCTGCTTCCAGTATCAGTTTGTAGCGTAGACGAATTTTCAGTACGCATGTGCCATCTTCTATGTACTCTCATTATTTGAATGTTTTTTGTCTATTCTGTCCACAAGCTTGCCAGCTGTCATTTCGCTAAAAATTCAGTTCTGTCATAGACAAAATAAATGAAATGCATGCAGTATTTAACGTGGTTCATTTGCGGTGCAGTCAATAGATATCCGGACCATGATGGCGTTCAGCAAAACATCCATGATAAATTTCCCGAGTTACCTGCTCAACTTGTATTGACCAGCGAACGGGATCTGCTCCATGAAGTACTTTCAGCTCAACGAAATTTGTCGTTTTTTGGCGTTCGCCCGTAACAATATAGCTACTGAATATTGTAAAAACTTTTCCTTCTAATGCTTCTTTTCTTTTGCTTCTTTTCTTTTGCTTCTTTTCTTTTGCTTCTTTTCTTTTACTTCTTTTCTTTTGCTTCTTTTCTTTTGCTTCTTTTCTTTTGCTTCTTTTCTTTTGCTTGTTCTCTTGGCGCGCGTGAAAGACTAGTGAACAAAATTCCATGAATCTGTGACGTTAATTCTATTGAGTAGATCTTAAAGCCTTTTGGCTGGAGCATTGTACCTCATGGCTGCATTTTTTTCTGTTCTGTTTTAAACGGGATTTCCTATGTTTTTTAAAGGTAATTGAATTTTACTGGCCGAGCCAAAATCAGTGTGCTTTCAGGCAGTCAGCCTTCCTTCTTTTAGTTTATTTTTTGGTGTTCATTCTTTCTTTGTTCTTCCTGGTAGGGGCATTAGTAATTTTGTATTTTGCTTATCTGCAAAATTATTGATGCTGTAGTTCCTTCCTTTTATATTCCGAATAACGGCTCGGAAAAGATTTAAATAGTTTCATACTTCTCAAGTGTGACTCCACCTTTTGTCTGTAATCCTTGCTTGCCATTATCATGCGGAGCTCATATGATGTACATGCTAGTTATTCATTTGTTGCAAATCCGATGCAACTTAGCTTGAGTTGCTCATTACTGTTGCTTCTGCTCTCATGGACCAGATCAGAGGACCTCTGACGGTATTTCTGTGCACATTTTACCACTCGGGCTGGACGTGAGCTCTTGTCGTGTCCGGCTTAACTCCCTGTAATTTGTGTGTCACGTCGCCATTACCTTAGATGGCCTCGGTCTCATTTGAACTGTCTGCACTTTACTTCCCTCATGGAGCGGCCTTCTAGTTAAAGCCTCTCTTAGACTAGCCATGAAGGGAGTGATCGTCCTTTCTCCTTTTCGTAGCTTCATGATCTGACTAGCTGTCACAGCTTTAAGAATAGCGTCAGCGTCATGCTTCATACAGTGGGCTTTTGTGATTTCAAGTCCTTAAGTATATATTTTCACTTCTTTAGTTGTCTGCTCAGTTGAACATGTTCCTCTCAGTTGAGATTCATGGTGATGTGTTTCCTTCTTTTGGCTCCGAAAATTTATGCATAGCGCACTAAAGCATCGACACACAGTAAAATTTTGATTATAAGTATTGCTATGTAAGTGGTGGGTTCTAATTGTATAAATCGGAGTTCCTATGCATGCAGCCTCTCTTTTGACTCTAATAATTTGTTCCACAAGTACGCTCGCTGTTGAGTGCGTAATTTGCTTTTGAATCGTGAACAGCAAAAGCCGTTAAAAACAGTTAAAAGAAGGCCGGTTTGTGTTGTGCAGGATTACTGATTTGAATGATTCTTATGGTTCATTTGACGGTGCTCCTGTCGTGCGTAAATTTAGATTATTTCCTCAAAGAAATAATCACAGGCTGTAAAATCACTACATAGAAATTCTGAAAATTCAAATAAAAGTTCATTGTTGACAAATTCTACTTTTTTCTAACATCTACTTGCCACTTTCAAAGTTCGATCAAGTAATTCCGACGGAAAATGTAATCAGACTAGTTGCAATCGAGTGGAGGACTAGTGTAATATTTATGGAAAGTGCCGCTCATTATTGAGTAGTGAGTCATTGCCCTTTCTTTGCTGGTAAATAAATATGCTCAATTTATTTCGTGATCTACCCTCACGTCTGGCTCTATTTATCATGATGAGATTTCTGAGTCCGGAACTTGATTTGAGTGCGGTTGGTGCCGTTTAGTTGCGGCAGTGAAGAGGGCGGAGCTACGCAGTGTGGAGGCGGTGCTGAGCTTCCAGCAACCAGCCGTACGATGGTACCTGGACTGCCATCTGCTGTCGTACTTCCAGTAATCTACTGCTTAATATTTCCATTAGATTACCTTATTCCAGCGGTGAAATTATAACACTTGATTTCTTTGTGGGAAGATCACGTGTGTTGAGACTTCCTCGAAAGGTTTCCACTGGTTAATTAGTATGTTTTCGATTAGTATGTTAATTTTGGATTTTTTATCCGAAAATGAATACTAAACTTTTACCTAAATTTAAATTGTATTAAACTATTTACAACGTAAAACGTAATGTATACTGTAGTTGATAATTATTTAGTACAACAAATTTAATCTGTGGTGATATTGTCTTGCGACTGTACATAGTTAGCATTAGATTTCGTGCCCTTATGGTTACAGAAGAGCTGGCTTTTTAGTTCTTCAGTTACTCCAAATTATTTTATTTAATTTGAAATTAAACAACGACTGTATCTGTTACGCAGATAAAAAATTAAATTCTCATCTTGTACATCTTGGGCATTTAATCAGTTTCGCAAAGTTTTGCGTGTCGTTGGCTTGTGTACTTCCAGAACAGAGGAAGTTAAATTTCCAAGCAAGCCTGAATGCAATTAAACTTACAGGAGAATTTTCTTTAAACAATATCCCTTATTTGGGTAAATTGAAATGCATTTTAAGATGTCGAATTGAAAACGGTGGCGCAAGAACCATCGAGCTTGAGCTTGCTCCGTACTGGGCCGACAGCTTGCCTGGATGGAAGGCTGGAAGCACGAAACTCCAGTCCAGTCCGCTTCCAGCAGCGACAGTGGAGTGTTGTGTGTCGCTGCCGAGATCATCGTTTGTGCCATCCCAACTTTATTACCTTTGTTATGAGCTTGGCATTTCGCTAGAGGAAACTGTCCTCAACTTGATAATGGTTGAACTTTTACAAGCTGTCGAACACGACGTCATTGATGATGAGCTTCCATCCAAAAGTTAGATCTAGTACGATACGTTACATGGCAGCTACTTACTTCTCCTCTTCGGCGCGAGTTATCACTCCTTGCTTTAAAGTAATGGCTCTCGAATTAATAGTTCTCATCTGGGTTTCTTTAATTTTGCGTGCTCGTGTGCTACAGCAGAGCTAAGCCTGTTCAAAGCGGGGCATTTATAGCAACCTGGAAATTCTCGAAATGTTCGCAGCCGCCCGCAGAGCCAGAGAAAATCTCAAAAATCTGTTCGGCGAGAACTGCGCTTTTAGTGATTTATTTTCGTCTACCATTCAGCTGAGCTGTAATTGAGTTTTGAGTTTTTCACATTCTTTCATTATTTTTTATGAATTAAAACTGGTTTTGAGAAAGTTATAATTATTTCAATTTAAAAATTATAACTTGAAAAACATTTTCCATTACGATTATTTTGAATTTGTAAACGCAGTTTCCGTAATTTTATTTCGCATGTATAGGTACTTGATAATTTTGTGTAATTTTTAATCCGTAATTCAGATGGAATTATCAATCGTTCAAGTTGTGTTAATTTCTCCTGTTTTTCCGTGGTGTGAAATTGTTGCTCCAGAAAGTATATGAGTTGAAGTCTTTGAATGTGAGGGCGGCTCATGATCCTTGTGTGTGGGAGACCGACTGGCAAGAGAATACGACCCTAACTTTGATATGTAAATAAATAGCGGTGCTGTGTTTCTCAAGTGGTGAAGTGTGCTGTGTTGGACGCAATGCAGGTTAGCACCAGAGTTACCCATAACAATAATAACAACCACCATCACCATAATGGGCACCATTCCCGACAACCCACTCCTCCACCAAACCCTGAGGATCAAGGTGAGTTCATCTAAAAATTTTGATCCTCGTTTTCATTGCGTTCGTGAAGTTTCATTTCACATCTGCTATTCTGAATCAATTTGGTGTATTTTTTTAACTTGCAATTTCGTCACTGATATTCGTCCTATGGTTAAAATATAACTCACGTCGATCCAAGTCATCGATTTTTTGAAGAATGCATGCACTGGAAAATTGTCAGCTCCGATTGAAGTTTTGTTTAGTTAAATTTTCTCCCATAGTTTCATTTGAAGAAAATTTTTATCGCCCATCATTGAGTTTTCATTGGTCTTGACTTGGTTCGAATCTTTCCCTTTGAATTTTGATTCTTTCCATGTTCTAATTATACTCCTTCAGACTGCAATCCAAGTTTAGATGGATGGTATTGTGTGAAATTCATGTCTTGCGTGTCGTACCTAACACAGCCACAATTGTTTTCTGAATTTTGGGTCTCCGAATATAACATTCCAGTACGGCTTCCTGACGACTTTAGCTCTGTTGCCACATGAATAATAAGTTACATACTCGTCGAAAAATTTGATTTTAAATAAAAAAGCTTATCCGGAATAGCTAATTTTTTATTTATTATCGGTCAAAATTATCTTTCTCAAAACCATTAGCATTGGTTTCACAAAATCCCCTACTGAAACTATTTAGTTAGTAACGCAAAAGAGCGATAAATAGGTTCATTGTGCTACAGACGAGGCTTTCTATTGTAATTCTGGGCAGTGCGTGCTCACCATGCTTAATTTTGGAATCAAATTATTAAGTACTACCTGCTAGATTGTATTCACAGATCATTCGTGCTTGCAATGCCACTTCACTGTTCCCTACGTATTTCTATATAAAATTAACTCTACTGTTTTGATGATTTATTGAAAGATGAATATAAGTACGAAGTAATTAGCCAGCACCTGGCTTATTGTGACAATGAATAAGTCTCAAAATTGCTGCTGAAATCGCTTATTTTCAAATGTTATGGCACAAAATTCCACTGCCTCTAGGTTATTTCTCAATTTAATAGTTAGCAATGGACAGAACTCGCAGTGCTAGGTTATTCTGCGTGTACGATAACATTTTCAAATTCTCCGAGAAAGAAAATAAAATCCATGAAAGTCGATCCGTTATTTGCTTATGAACATTATAATGAGCTCTGCGCCGACCGATCTTTAACAATAGCTATCGTAGTTTAGAGTGGCACAAATCAATACCACCTGGCAGAGAAACTGTTGATCTCCTGTCTCTATGTTGAATCGAGGGATGGGTCTGAACGAATCCTATTTTTGTGGAAGTGGACAATTGAGTTGTCATTTTTTTTAGAACTGATTTAATAATTATGAAAGCGCATTGTTTTTGCGCTAGTTTCATTCGACGATTTGTCACACACGAACATTTTTTCTGTTCGCCCAATCGATGAAAAATGCTGGGGGACTACATCTGGTAAATATACCCTTGAGATGCCATCATTGTTTTGCGTTATTTATTTTTGGCTTGAGTTGTGAAGCATGTTGACTGGCTGCTCTGATCGAACTTGTTAGGTGTGCGCCATGGGTAATTAATCACCCCAATAGTCCTGCATGCGGTAGCTTATCTCGCCCAGCTTGGCTCTGTGAGTGTGACAAGTTATGCTCTCTGATCGGTGGAAAATTTGTTTTGCATGCTATTCCTTCTTGTTCATAAAAAGCATTCTTATTAGCCTGACTGAGAACTAACTACTAGCAAATTAATTGTTTATCGGTTTTCAGTTTATTAAAAATTTAATTAGCATATTTCCAAATATTTTCTAGTATTTTCAGTGAATTTAGAAACTTTCATTAAGGAAGCCTTTGAATTTTTGTTTCATTCTTTCCAGACTCGTTATTGTTTGCATTAACTGAATGGGTTCTTAATTCTGTTCACGCTGCTCTCGAAATTTGCTCTGTTGTTGCTCAGCTTTCTGAACTATTTTTAACTGTAAAAATTAAATTAACGCTTTCAACCAATACCCAATTGACTCTAGGCTAAATTGTCTCTTTAAGTAAATTAATTGGTTACGGAAATAAATTACTTTGTATTTTCCGAATCTTACTAGCGTTGGAAATGTTTTTCGTGTGTAAAGTATCATGTGCTTTATCTGTGGTATTAACTGATACGTCAGCGGTACAACCAGCAGCACTGTCATTTAATGCAGCGGACTACTTAGAAAGTTGCATATATGAGTTACTGATATCTGATTTTATTCTTTACGTGCAAATATATACGTTGAAGAAGGTATTACATGTACCTCACTAAAAATATATTTGTAGTCTGGAAAAACTAATATTCATCTTATCTTTCGTGAATGCTTGAATTACTGGTTTAGTTTATTTGTGATGTAATGCCCGGAAAATAGCGCACAGCAAGGATTTGAACGTGAGCATACCGCATTGACTGAGTTCTGTTAGAATGTGTGCTCCCCTCAGGAGGATACAGCTGTTGTATCTATGGGGATTAGCACTCACAGGAGAAAAATATGTGAGGGCCTGAACTACGAGTTGGTAGGCCTTCTTTTGGTTGAAATAAAATATTTTGTTATGTTAAGGACTATCTTTTCTCGGTTCACTGCTGTCCTGTTTTTCAGCACCTACTACTTTCTTCTTCGACTTTGATCTTGTTTCATAATATTCTTTCTCAACTTACTGTTTCCATGCCCTTTCTGCATAGATTCCGCTTTCCTTCAACTCCAAACTAAATGGTGCCTTCCCCCTTCCTCTCTTTGGACCAAATTTGTTGTGGATAGGGAGGCTTCAACTAACTAATAATCTAATCTAGAATTTGGGTTGGAAACTTCAGCCGTAGGAGATGAGCGTTTCTAGCAGTATTTCTGCTCGATAACAAATGGTTGAAAAATGTGTAATTCGCTGTTAATTTGATCATGTTATTTGTGTCCCATTTATATTCCTTCTCTCGTTCTCACTATTTTGTACGAGACAATGTTCAGTGCTAATGTTTCAAACATTCCTGTTGAGCCGCTGAAAATGAAAATAAATTGCTGTACGCTATCATGCATGTCAATATTCGTGTCAAAATCCATCTGTAGTTTTCATTCTTATGTGAAGAAAAATACTAAAATTTATTTTATGCGTTGTCGCATCGTGAGAATACATCGTTAGAATTTTCTTATCCGGACTAAAAACGCATGGGAATTACAATTTTTATTTCGTTAAGTGGGAGCACGTTTTTGTGTTTCTCCCAAAATATGGACACGATGACGCTTAGTTTGAGCAGGAGACTGGAGGGTTGTAACGAAGTTGTGCTTGATGTGTCGGGTGTGAGAAGAGAACGGCGTGCGGGCCTCGTCTCTTGAGCGAGCCGGTGTCGGCGGCAGGCAGGCAGGTAGGAGAAGGAGACCCCCTGGTTAGTTTCATCGCAGCTGAATAAGCGCCCGCCGATGTAGCCAGCCCAGACCCGGTGACGTCTCTTGCTTGTCCTTTCGCTCTCTCTTCTTCCCATGTGCTCCTCTTAACTTTCGCGTTCGATTTTTATGCACGGCTCAGGGTTTTCGTTTGTTTGCAACGTCCTCTCGATTTTACCCGTGTTGCGGCTTTCAGTCTCTCTGGTTGCTCAAACTGTACGTTGATTATTATGCCTCTTTTAATTATTTTCGGATTGCAGGTTTGAAAGCACGTAGTTTTTCATTGAGGTTATCTATTGGATTTAGTGCTCATGAAGAGGATTGTAAGATTTCTGCGGTCCTCGACGTTATCAACTCAAGTTAGCATAGGTAAAAGAATGTGACATTCATTACATGAACGTGTTCTTAGCGACAGTAGATTGATTCAACAGAATTTTGCTGTGGGATTTGTTTGTGTTTGAGTTAAGCAAATTTTTTCTTCTTCGTTTTGGGAGGTGCACGTTTAGCTTTAGGTGGGAACACTTTACGCTTGTTTTTGATTATTTTCATTTATTTCCTTGAGAGGGATACAACTATTGCATCTGCGTGAATTAGCGCTCTCAGAGAAACGATGTCAAGTTTTAAGTTGGAGGTTAGTAGGTAGGCCTCCTTGCTGAAATGAAGTAGGCCATTTATTTGTTTTGTTTCGGCCTATTTTTTCGGTTCACTGCTGTTCTTCTTTATTTTTATGATCTATCACCTTCTTCTTTAATTTTATCTTACTTCAAATTTGTTTTCAGTTTTAACGTGTCTGTGCACAAGGGATTATGTGAGAGAACACATCTTGTGCATTAATTCCACGTTCCCTTCATTCCACACTAAATGATGTCATCCTCTTTCTACTCGTTTGAACCCAGTTTATGTAGTTGAAAAATCTTTTTGCGCTCAGCAAGATAGTTTTCAACGCGCCTGGGTTATTCTGAACATTTCTATCATTTTCCATGGTTATTTGAAAGAAATATTAGTTGTTTTGCTGTTACCGATTGTTTGTATAATGCCTTGTTTTATTAGTTTGAAAGTGTGGTTCATTTTCATCATTTGAGTTAATTCTTTTAATTTCTCTTAGCCTGCCTACATATTTCTAATGCAATCAATTCTTCGAAATGGTTCTTCATTGACTTTGTCTACACGCTGCTGGGGATACATGTGAGATTTCTGGGCTCCACGCGGTGTGGTGTGCCCGTATCTCGTTATGAAAAATTGAACTAAAAAGTGTATCAATTATCGAAACGGAGAAAATCATCATGAAGCTATAATGTCCTTATCTTAATGTCGTCGTGTGCCACGGAGGACAAACGGTCTCCGGTGATTTGCTTCACACATCGAAATCAGGAACGCTCGCCTCGTGGATCGTGTGGGCTTAGTTCCTATGTTTTATATTACTTTTAGCTTACTCACTCTAAATGAGTTCCTTAATAGGAATCGCCTTGCTCTCGAAGCTCTTTCTACGCATCACTTTCTGTTTGTTCCTGTAGTAAATAATGATGCTGAGGGAGTAAAAGTAAAAAATTATCTGCCGATGCCACAGCAATTTCGGAAAGGACAAAATAGGGGGAAAAATTTTATCATGGAAAATATAATTTTTTCGAAATCAAACAATTACGATATTTCTCAGTCCATACAAGCGTTCGTCCTTCTCATGTTAATGTTAACGGATCACTACTCTATAAATCATTAGTCGGCCACTGGTAGACATCTTCAGTGTTGAAAGATTGAGAAATAGTAACTTTTTATCGCAATTGCATAACTTTGTGTACGCACAATAATGCCCAAACCGTGATCATTACCTTCCTGTTCATGATGGTGGGAAGGGCTTTTCCTTAAGAAGACTCTAGTCTAATCCTACAAATACGAAGATTCAGTCGAATTGCTTGATGTTATCTCATAATGTATGCGGGTCATTGAAGCAAAGCCTGAGAATCTCATGAAAGACAACCACTTGCCTGAAGAGGACATTGAAGACACGGGCTTGAGAGAAATGCATTCAGTATTTTTGGGGAATTGCATTCTATTTGATATCGAGTAAGCTATCAAAAAATCTGTGACCATTTAAAATTTTTATCCACTGCGGGAGGATGCGTATCCGAAAATAGGTATTAGAGTTAGAGTGTAGTTACACGGTAGAGGTAGTCCAGTTAAAGGCGATCCATCATGATTTCAATATTATTCTTTCAATGCCGTCATTCAGTTTTTACAAGCGATTCCATTGGAATATGCTCGCTGTTGCCAAGCGCTCTGCGACAGGGGACTCGATCTTTATCTCTCTCTGCTCCCGTGAATTGGCATTTATTGCTTTGTCTCCATTTTTTTATATCGTGTCCCTAAGGTGACTATCGACTGCAACAGATCTGCCCCGTCCAATATGGCCGTCCAGTTTGTTGCATCTCAGGCCGAGTGTCGTCGGAGAACATGTTGTTCCATCGCATATGGACTTGACGTTTTGATAGGTACCTTCGCTCTCCCGAAATGTTTTAGTGTTTTTAACTCTCTCGACTTTTTGGTAAAAACATAAAGAGCCCAACCGTATTTAACGTTCAATATTTCTATATCTATGAAGACTCAGAAGAACACTTCTGTCATTTATCCGCGATGATAAATATGCCACATTTTTCAGAGGAAGCGTTTATTTTGTCTTGCTCACGTAGCAAATTATTTGAATTGTTGGCTAAATATTTCATCAAGATGACTTCTATTTCTGTAATTTCATTCATGATTCTCTTGTATAAGTCCGTAGAATCACAGGTGAACAAGTTGAAGTACTTGCATGTATTCATTTGCTGACGCCATTTATATAGTGCATTTTCAGGTCAACAAACCCTTTTTTGTGTAATTAACGACCTGTGTGAATCTTTTCGATATTCCCCTCAGGGGGATACAACTGGCACATCTATGGAAATTAGCGCTCCCAGGTGCAAAATGTGAGGTCCTGAGCTGAGAGTTAGGTAGGCCTTCTTTTTGTCGAAATAATTTTGTTTTATTTTATTAAGGACCATCTTTTTTCGGTTCACTGCTGTTCTTTTTTCAGGGCCTTCTACTTTCTTCTTCAACTTTTATCTTGTTTCACAACCTTCCTTATTATCTTACTGTTATATGCGCGCGGGATCCTTTGCGGGAACTCCCTTTTTGCATAGATTCCACGTTCCTTTAACTCCATACGAAATAGTGCCTTCATCCTTCCTCTCTTTGAACATCCTTATTCTGGTAAAGGGAGGCTAAATCAATCTTTTAGATATTTTTTACATTTACTAAGTGATAGAGTAGTAGCTTATGTACAGCTGTGTATTCGTATTCTGGTAAGAGCGCTGCACTGCGCGGTATGAGTTTCATTGCTTTCAATTCTAAATGTACTTGGTTTGCGCACGGATCATCAAAAATTGTCTCGATAAAAAGTTGCTGGTGTATTGAATTGTCACTATTCATCACCAGAGCAATTCTTCACCGTTTAACATGTTCGCTGAGGTGCAATCAACATTTCTGAAGCTAATTTAAAGGATCATTCAATTTAGATAGATACGGGTGTGTGTTTGCCAACCAACCTGTGTTCGCTACCAATTGCTTCAAATTCTACCGTGGTTGCCAATTGGGCTTTGGTATGCCTGCCGCCGCTCACTTCGCAATATACGTGGCCGGCTTCTGCCTTCTCTGCTTGGGATGTTATTGCGGTGGTGGGCCCATAGCCCTGCTCTGCGATCTTTTATATTTATGTGCATTTGGCTTATGGAAGCATTGCGAGTGCTTTCTATCGCGGCGGTGCTTGGCGTATAAGGAGCGCTTTGGGTTTTATATGCCTTGGCGTACGTAGTGTTCTCTAGGTATCTTCGAGCGAATGTTTTCCCATTAGAAGTGATAACATGTCGAGAGTTTGAGATTCAATGTTGTAAGGAGTTAAAATCCAATTAATGATATCGAGCTAATTGCGCTCGACTCCCATGAGCTTTGCATTTGTTTGGCTTTGTTACTTCAAGCGCTTGCAAATCTTCGTGCATCATTCTCGATTATAGTTTCCTGCTTTTTTTGGGACATTTTGTTAACTCCAGTTGACAACTAGGAACTTGAGCACTCCCTCGTCAGGTTCGTACGTGCGGGGAAGTGGTTCTCGTTCTCACGGTAAAGTGTCTGAAATATATATTTTTTTTAAGTTTGTCATGTTCTTCGATGTTGAATTTTCGCGGCATCATGGTAATTTCATGTCAAAAGTGTGTCACAAGTGTTTGCTTGAAATCTCAAAAATCTACTGTCCATTTTAATAGTTAGAAGAAAATGTGTGTGTTTTAAAACTAACCATTTTAAACACATCCCATACTACTACTTTATGTTCACTTCCAGTGATGCTTATACTCGTAAGACTTGAGAAATTATGATTTTTTTAGCGGTACCAATAGTATCTTTCCACGAAGCGTAAATAAATAAATGAATGGCGTTTTTTACGAAAGTCTGTTGATAGTGAGTTTAGTTGTAATTTTGAATAGCATTGATTTTTTCTTGTTCTTCGTCTCACGCAGTCTCTCACAATAGCTGATGTTGCCATTCAAATGTGTTTGACGTCTATAAAATGTTTGTCGGCAAGTTTCGGGAACAAAATGAAGTATCAGCTTAAAATTAGCTAACGATTTTTTTTTTTAATGCTAAAGTTGCAGTCTTTTTGATTGACTGATTGCACGGTTTTCCGTTACTCAGCTGTTCTCTTCATGTATGTTTGCGAAAATATTTTCCAGCAGCTGGCTTTGAGTATCTGATTTGCTCGAATGTTATGGAAGTTTTCGTGTAAATAAAAACGTCAAACTGCATTTAGTTGTGAATATAAATTCATTAGCATTCTTTCGCATTTATAATAGCTTATTGTTAATACTTCGAAGGTTGAGTGTGTAAATTTTTGTTCGGATACACCCACCGCATTAACAACATCTCACTGTTAATGGAATGACGGCTTAAAACGTTACTTGCGATACTACCTATCTTTGGGTTGTGCTTAGTTCTTCCTGCTGCGTGACGACCCATGAATATGATGGGTCGTGTGGAAAATTTAAACAATCTTTCGAAATTAATGGTATTTAATGGTCCCAGTTAATGTTTGGTATTCATAAAATTGTTAGCAACTTTGGACTTTAAGTTTGAATTGAACATTAAACTTCAGTTTAACCCATCGCAGTCAACGTGTTAATACTTGTATTTTTGAAAGGCCCTGGTTACTTCGCCCACGAAGGGCCTGGGCCCTTCGTGGGCCCTAGTGCAATTTGTATCTGCAAATTCAGATACACTTGGTGCTAAGGCATGTCGTGCTGGGGGCTAATTAGGAAGACGTTATATTTTTTCAAATTTCATTCACTTTCGTAGAAAAGTAGAGGCCTCGATTTGTACTACTGACATTTTTCACGAATATAGTCTCTTGGTCTATTTAATTTTTTATACTTGTGTCCTTCGTCGCTTTCTTCACAGAAAGATAGTTACAAGCTTCTTATGGGACACGATAAAAAATTTTTCTTTGTACGTTTAATAAATTTTAGAAATTGGAGCTATGTATACATTTGATGAAATGAAAAAATTGTGACTCACTAAAAATTTATCTTGAATAAAATTGCGTAAAAGAATATTTTGTGTGATCCAATGCATGAAATTTTTGTTCATTTTAGGTGTACTACAAAAGCCTGCACTTTGTGTCTTTCACTATAATTGGAATTTGAATTCTGATTTGAGAATACTCGTCCATGCAAGAATATTTTAAGACATTCATGATGCGAGGCTTCTGCTAGAGCAGCTCTACACATGGTATGTACTTTTCAAAGCATATTTTTATTTACTTAATGTAGTTGAAGCATCTGCTTAAACAGCGCAAAAGATTTTAATTTTATAATTGAGTTTATATTTTGCCTTCTCGTCTCATTAAAATATCCTGGAACTTGTTTAGTTTTTTTTTAAATTACTTTTTCATAACTTGTAGCTCATTACTCAACATCCATACTGCTCATTACTTGAAGGCTATGTGAACGTTTTACGAGTGGCTTCATTTTGATGCATGTATGGGTACTGCAGCAGCACTGCGTTCAGTTGGAGCTGTGCAACTTTCAGGAGTCCAGCAGGCTCGTGTGCCCTGGCCAGGGTTGCGTGGTCAAAGTGCGTTTAGAAACCGCTGGAATCTGAGGCTGACATCGGAGAATTAGAGCGGCAATCAAATGCTCAGAGTATTGGAGCAGGATTATGCCTTGCGTCCTGATTCTAAGTCAAAAACATTTTGATGCCTTGTTTTAGGCGTCTGATGTTAAAAGCGTCGATGTGATGAGTGCACCGACCCCCACACTCTGGTTCTAATGATGCATGAAATATTGCGTTGGATTTGGACGAGGCCGTCAAAAAGCACCAAATGGCTCGGCGGGGCAGCGCAGCGGTGATTTGGATCCGCTTTTTGCGTGCCCTGCCTCCGAAGTTAGCTTTGAAGACCTCTCTTTTCGTTGACATTTTTGCGTCTCGAAATAGCGGTGGTGGGCCAGGTGAATCTTGTGCTGGTGCTCCTGTGGTGGCCAATGTGAGAGCTGAGGCTTGTCTGGTCCATTGCTTTGAGCTCGTGGAAAATCTTGGAAAATTTACAACAAAATTGTGTGAGCCAAAATGACGTTTAGTTGACTATGATATAAAACGCAAAAGTTGAACGTTCTAATGAGCTGCGTGAGAACATGTTCTTTATGAATGTTTTATAGATGATTCAATTTGCTTACGATATGGTCTTATGTCTGTGAAGTAAGAAAATTAAAGAACAGCAAGGTTAATTGCTTTTTTTCTACATCGTTAGACACGATTGATTGGTGCGTTAGTGTTCATTTCTTAGCCTTTTGAAATACGTCTACAAAAATTTTAGTACGTAAATTTAAGCACTTTTTGCAGCTGATCGTTTGTATGTTTTACTATGGAGTTTTGTTTCAGATGTGCGGTCCAAGCAGGTTTTCATTATTTTCCCTGGATGAAAATTCTAAGTTAGCGTCATTACAATTCGAAATGTTATACGTTATAGTTTGCGTTATTTTTTGAAGGTTTTAAACCCTTTGTAACCCATTTGTTTTTCTCTTTCCTTTCATCAGTACCCGTTTCTGGCGAGCGGTTTTATGTTGTTCTTGGTATGCATAACGAACTGCCGTCCAGTAAATTATGAACAACTTGGCGTTAACGAGACTATTACATGTATCGAAGTTTCGGAACTTGTTTTTTGTTGAAAATGATTTTCTTTTCCGATCTCGCATCATTCATATGCAGTACAAGGTCTTCTTGTGTTTATCGTCGACCTTGAGCTGTAAAAAAAACGAATCTGCTTCGGTTTATGAAAGAATGTTGGCTACATCCAAAATATTACCTGCTTTGATACTCCCTAATGAGATTTTTGGAGACCAAATGACCTGTTGTGTGTCTCTAACTACATTATCGACGGACCATACTCCTCAACACCGTGACGAATATGGCCTCTTGTACCGCCTGGTATGTCCGCTAACGAGCGCTTGTTCGTTTCTGACGATTTTGTGGTGGCTTCAAACTCACATTAACGTGTTGAGACCGGTCGTGCAGATGAGTGGGTATACCGCTCTGCAGCGTCTTCTTGATCCTTGCCGCGTCCCCGTAATGATGATGTTATAAGTGACAAGTATTGGGTAAGTCATGTATGTAAAGAGGGGTGTAGTACAACGGGTGAATGTATTTTCAATGTCTTTGGACCTCGTGCTCCTGTAGTGATATTCCTGAGCTTCACTCATGGATACGTGCCTGTCTTCGCCACGCTCTTAGAAGACGTCTCTTATTGGTTTCTTAACCATATAACGTCAATATTTTGGTACTCATATTACCTGTCTCACAACCACCATCATGCGAATGGCACTGGTATCATGTTGTCACCGACATTCAAGCGAGAAACTGCCACTCGTCAGTGAACTTCAAGGAAGAGACTGAGGAAGAAATTTAACTATGAATACAACATATTAAGGCAACTGTACTTTTAAAAGAAGACAGTATGGTTCTTTAGGGCGTTAAAGGGTTAAACTACTCCTGCACGAGCAACTCAACTTATTACAAGTCTGTTGTACGTTTTGTCTTATCTATGACTCAAGGGAAGAGCAATGTACTTAGTAGACGAGAAGGTCCTGGGTTCTGTCACTCTAAATCTTCACGGTCTATTTGTGATGAGCAAGGGCCTCTTAATTCTGCTTGTGTTTAAATCAGAGAAGGAGATAAGATACAGAAAGAGGATTTGGACCTTTGTAATCAATGGGCTTGCATTTCATTCCCTCCTCTCTTCGTTAAACTGAAGTTGTTACAGTTTGCACAGTTCAATTGTAAATGAAATGTTACCTGTGTAATGGAAGCGTAGGCATTCTTTATATTTCTATCTAGTTCTTAAGCAAGGATTCCACAGTTTCATTCATCTCGTTCTTAATCTTTCTTGTGGGACAGTGGAAAAGCTGACTGATCGTTTAACCGACATCTTATCTGTGTAGTGTCGTGTTCCCTCTCACTTCATCTTGTGAAATGTGTGTTATCACAAATGTCTTTCTACGACACTACGATTACAATGAGAAACATTTGTAAATTCAATAGATTTCAATCAAACTAGTTCAATTTTTGTCAGTGGGTACCCTCTATCAACGGGAATTATCGTATTCACTTAGTTCACGTGTCAAAATATTCTCGAAATCGATATTTTGGTGTGAAATTATTATCCTTACAAACAAATGCATATGTCACAGGGGCTCATGTTTTCTGTGTTACCTCATTATAATGCAGATTCAATTAGATCAATTTAGCTTTGTGTCCGCCATCAGCGATGGAGCTGGTCTCTCTCCCACCGAGTTGGAGGTGATCGCCTTTATGAATTGAGCCGAACTTTCCCCCAAATGGGGCGGCGTGAAGTGTTTTGCGGTGAGTTCTGTGCGATGGAGAACTCGACAGCAATTGATTGCATTTTACTCATTTTAAGTGCTCTTCATCAGATAGCAGTTGATTTGAGTGTGCTTGCGTTGCATATGTTTTTTTTTATGAACACTACGTATAAAAAGAGAAATAATTCCTATTGATAAATAACCGCGGATCCTCTGCTGAGAACTTAACGTTGAGATACACAGCACACTATATTTTAGCGAAATCCTGTTTCGTTTCCACAGGTTTGCTGCTAATGATTGAAGAAATGAAAGAAAAAAGCGACAATCGATCTATTTATTCTTTTGATGCTTGTTTTCTGAGCTAATTCTAGGTCATATGCGAGATAATGATTAGTATTCAGTAGCTGATAGATAGTTCGACAATTTTGTGGAAAAAAATAAATTTGAACCATAAAAATTATTTCTTTGACGCTTTTATCTGGGATTTAATGACAGATCAAAGCAAACCTAGACTATTTCGTTCGGAAAATTATATTAACTTGCAGTGCTATGACCAAGTTTATCAGAGTGGATTTCTCATTGATATTCGTTGGAAAGTCGTAGCACCTAATTTAAGACGACGAGCGTATTTTTTCTAGCGTTCTTTTTTTGTTCAAGGATAATGTAAGATTTTTTACCGCTTGGTTTCGCCTTGGTCCGCTCTTGGTTGACTGGCGAGCGGAGTCGTTGCTCTTCCATCTACCCCATGGAGTTTTACGGTGCTGGTGAAGTGCTTTAATGGCTCGTCCGAGGGAGCGCTGCACTCCGCTCCAATATTGCGCCCGCGTGCCATGCTCACAAGTTCCTTACGTGCGTGCGCCCTGGCAGATGGGCGTGCGTTGTGCCATGTTGTCAGTTGTGTGCCACTGACGAGCGTCAGGCGTCATTACGGGCGTGCGTCTCAGCTGGATGTAGATGTGGCCTCCTGATGTCAGTTACGCCACTGACGAGCGTCAGGCGTCATTACGGGCATGCGTCTCAGCTCGATGTAGATGTGGCCTCCTGATGTCAGTTACGCCACTGACGAACGTCAGGCGTCATTACGGGCATGCGTCTCAGCTCGATGTAGATGTGGCCTCCTGATGTCAGTTACGCCACTGACGAGCATCAGTCAGCGTTATAATCAAACTTTACGGCTGGCAGGTGTAGTGCCTTGCTGCTAGTTGTGCAATGTACTGTAATAAGTATGGTAAACTTCCATATAGTAGAGTTTTCATGGGGTTAAAGAAACATCAGCCCAGTAAAATGCAGCCTGTGTAGGAAAAAACAACTGTTGTTTTGCCTCTCATAGCGTTGTCAGTCACAGGTCATAGCGTTGTGAGTTACGCCTTGTGTGAGCTGAGCTGTATCTGCTCGCAAGGCCTCCCTCAGGTAGCAGTGCGCAGCCGCATGCTCACCAGCACCGTGGGCAAATGGCGCGTTTTTAACGCACGTGGGTCCATACGAGAGGACGTGGTCGTGTGCATCGTGTGGCTCCTCTTGATGGGTTGAGCAGCTCCGTGTCGTCTCGTGGGCGCTTTGTGTGGACCCGAACCGTTGACAGACATCGTGCCGAAATTTCCTTTATCAGCGGTTTTTACGGGAACCTCGTTGGGATGCCACATGAAGGCTTTTGTTCTTTAAAAAAGTCTTAGTTTCGATGTAAAATTTCCGAAATCTTTTGAACTATCCTTTTCAATCTTATAGCGAATGGAAATTTCGAATGTAGGATAGTGATGGCTGTAAGAATTTGAAAGATCTTTAAAGATTAAAAGTTCACTTCTGATTACAGCAGATTACTGCTGTATTACAGAAATACAGCAGCCATCGCGTGGCTATTTCGAGTTATACGACTGATAATTTAAATTTTGTAACCGGATGGGATAATTATACGGTATCCCTACTCGTGATGAGTTTACATTTTTGCGCTGGAAATAACTTCTTTTATATCGTGTCACCGATTCAATTCTAATTCAAATACTTATAGACAATTAAGAACGTACAAATATCAAAGTTTTTGATATCCTGGCCAATATCATTTTTAAAATCGTTCGGGTATATTGATATTTTTTCTGTTATGTACAGTGTCATAGATTCATTTTTAACCGACGGCTTTATTAATCAATACAGTATGCACAGATATCAATGTATTTTCTTCGTATTTCATTGAGACTGCATGAGTTGGGTTTGCGCATTAAGGCCACTGCCCGGTAGCTGAAGGAGTGACGCGTTGAGCTGTTCAAACGCTGATAAGCCTCCGTGTTTGCCAGCGTCGTTAGACTTGATGGTACTCCCTCCCTCTCTCTCTCTCGGTGTCTCTTCAGGCCTGCCCATCATCCCCTGCTATATCTTCACCATCTTAGACGCGATTGCAAACAGTCACAGTAATGATGCAATTATTGATTAATTGTGCCAAAGCCCTCTGCCTTGGAATGCGATTGAGTGCATATTACTGGGGAATCAATGTGTCTCTGAAACTGAGAAGGTAACTCCACTCATCCTTGATTTTATTCATAACGTAGCTTGAGGTTTGTCTGATCTTATTTGGTGTCGAACTTTTTTATTTTCTTAGAAATGTTGTGACTCGTCAAATTTTGGAACAATCGTATTGTGAGAATTATCTGCATGTTTTGATAATTAATACTCTCACACTGTAATAAGCATGGATAAACTTTCATGAAGTAGAGTTTTCCTAGAGGTAGCCCAGTAAAATGCAGCCTGTGTAGGGAAAAAAATAGCTTCTGTTATGCCTCTCATAATACTAAGCTTGTAATTCTGCGGTAAAATATCGCTTATTTTTTATTAGTCAGTGGCTTTTGCCCCGTATCTTTTTCGAGCCGTTTCTTGTACGGAGGACTGGAGTTGTCCTGTGCTTCCTGTGCCCCTGTCCTCACGGCTGCTGCTGCCGTTGCCGCCGACACCGAGACTAACTTGGCCTATCCTCTTTAAACCTTGTTCAGATCGCCTGCTCCCGAACACATTCTAATGAGACCCTTTCCGAGTCAACTCGGCTTTTGAATTTTGTTTACTTGTTGATTGCACCTCACGTACTCGTCCTCACTATGCCCTATGATCCGTACATTTCTCCGATTGCGCCTCCGCAATTCGAATGAATTTCAACGTCGTTTTCGCAATTCTTGACTCTGTTACATGGAATCGTTTTTTAATCGATCATTGATATCATCGTATTGTAATGATTCGAGTTAGGTGAATTGTACTCCTCACAGGTACGCTTCGAAATTAAACATCATGATTTCGTTTTGTCACCATGTTAGTTAAGGAAACCAATTATTTCAAATGTAGGTATTTCATTTCACTCGCCAAGAATTATGATTGGAAAATTTACCAACAAATATAAGTATCTTAATTTTTCAGAATTGTTCAATTTTTAATTTTTTTTTTCGCAAGTCTTCAGTTGTGGCTCACATCTGTATTTTTTACTCGCTGCGTGTTGGACAGCTGAAAACCCGACACTTTGTATGCAGCGCAACCTTAAGTGGAATTTCTACTTTTCGAAATTGTGTTCAGCCAATAACGTCGCGTAAAATAATAGTTTTAATTTTATTAAGAGCTCTGATGCAATTTGATTGTGAAATGTTTGTGCTGGTTCGGAAGAAAATGGAGAACTCATTTGCAGCCGCAAGAAAAAAATATTGCTGAAATCATTTGTTACGAAGATTTATAAATCTTCATTGTCTGGCGACGTGTTTTAACAAGAAGGTATTTTCTGAAGAATATTTGGGCGGTCTTTTAAAATCTAATAAGCCACGAGCCGAAGTGCTTCATTAACACTTCAAACTTACCATAAGAGGCTTACAAAGTTGAAGGCCAGCTTTGGAGGCGTCAGGAGTTTTGCGGCCAGGGCCAATATCTGCCTCTTCTGCAGCGGCACCGCTCACGATTAAGCTAGGCTTGTGCCAGTTTGGGTTCTCATTTGTGACACACTTCAGACGTGCTGCTTGTGCGACCGCACGCAGGAATTGGGTGAGCAGAGCTCTCTTGCAGTTGTGAAGCTCCTCGAATGATATCTTAGAGAATCGAAAATGCTGCACCGTGCGCCATGTAATGACGCGAGTGGCGCTCAGGTAAAGTGTTGGAGTCATCGCTTGTCGCTGAAATATCTTCTAATTGAAATCGTGTTTTGCGGTTGAACTAGCCTGCCATCTCTCTTGCGCGAAAAAGAGATTGATCAGAACGGAATGATCTTTTCACGGCTGAGATGTGCTACCAAAATGGTATTATTTTTGTAAAATTTATTTCTCCTATACCGAATGATAATTTTTATCGTTTGAAATGAGTTAGTTCTTGCAGAACTGCACCGTGCAACCGTTTACAAAGTTATTCTTAAAACTTTGTAATCTTCTAAGTTGCGTAGGCTCAACAAGGCGTGGAATTTTCGTAAATTTAAAATAAAATTACCTAAATACGAGGAAAAACTTTTTTCCTGTGAGGTTTCCAGTCAGTAAATTCAGAGTAAAAATGCTAGTAACCACGCTTATTATGATCGAAAAATAATCTACTGTAAATTAACCTCTTACTACTTTAGTTGTATTTTCAATCCATTTATGAAAGATAAATTAGTCGTGACAGTAAACAAACACCATTCTTTCTTTCATCGGATTTGATCGATTACAAATATGCCCATGAAGTTATCATAGTGGATGCTTCAATACTACTCAGATTTATTGAATCGTCGCTGCTGGCAACGTGTCAAAGATGAACTGCTTCAGACTGGCTATTGATTTCTGCCACACGACAGCTCACCTTAGCTCTGTTACATGTGAAATTGGTGCTGAGCGCAGCTCTGAAGTTGATTGGTGTGATCGGGCATCTCTTCTATATATCAATAGCTCCGCTGAAATTCCTTTCGGGTTCGAACAGGTAAATTCAGTTTCAATTTTGGTTTTAGTAGTGCTTTGTAGGTGAGGTATTTGATCCAACTTGGAAGTGTCATCCCTATCGCAAATGTTCGGTGAACTTTTGTTAAGGAATTTCTTGTCGCCATGCGTAAAAATAAGCTCTGCACATCGCATAGTTTATGTACTTCTACTAAGCGCAATTAGTATATTTGAAACGAGGAATGTAGAACTTACTATTTCGAAGACATTTTATTAATTTTGACACCTGAAAATAAAATAAAAAATTTGCTTAGACACGGATGCATAAAATTACTATTTTGGTGTAGTCTCAAGGCTTAAAATTGCTTGATTTTATTACATATGGTTTTGCTGATGATGTATTTTCTCTAAACTTGGGTCAAGATTGATATGCACAGTTGTGATTCGAAGAATCAAAAAGAAATGAGTAAATTTTGAGGGATTTCATTGTGTGTATGAATCACATTGATCAAATCGCTCCTTTTACATTATTGAAAACGTGTCGGTAAAGCACCAACTCTTGAGCAAGTTTTACGATCGAAATTTTTTTCTCGTATTCTAAAGGGTGAGAAATTTTGAATCTGTTAACGATGCTCAACTTGCATATCGCTACTTTACTTCTTCGAATTTTCCTCTAGAAAACAAAGGAAATATGAGAGATTGGGTGCCTTCAGCCCAGAGTTATAAGGCAAACTTCCATCTATTGCCTGTTTTAACATAGTTCTCATACGCTGCTAATAAAAGAACGGGGCAATATATAAGGCATTCTTATGTTCTCTGTGCATTATTCTTCGTTAGCTGAAGCTTGTGAGCGTTGTTATATTTTTTAATTATTATTTTATGAGTTGGGGTAAGCAGCATCACGAAAGACTTGTGGCACGTCCCCGTAGTGCATCACCTTAATTATCTATCGTATGCTTGTCCAGGCCTTAATTAGGCCCTGAACTTAAAGATCCACGCAAGCTGCGTCGCAGTATATGCATGCTGCTGTACATCGCTGACCTTATGTGCGACGCCACTACTACATCACATCGAAATGAACTACCCAACGTGACTGATATTATTTTCTCATACATTCTTGTGGAACCAAAAAACTGGAGCTCTGAAAAAAATACCAGCAGTTTCCTTCCTAGCGTTCATGAAGTCGAGAATACACCGGGACGGCGGAGTCTTTGCATATATTGATGCGTGTTTTTTTTAATGCGGCGCTAATTGCTTCATCTATTATTTAATAATCACTCTAAATTTGGATAGCATCTCGACGAAAATTGTTTTCGTTTGTCTGGTAAAGTTAGCCGTGGATGCACCTTGTTTAGCAGCAGCTGCCTCGACTGCAGAACACCGTTTGAGCATTTCATATGTAGCCCATGTGCTGCCTTCTTTTGGATGCCCTAATTATGACAGCCAGTTCTAGTCATTATAAAAACTTTGCTCTCTTCATACATTGCCATGGCCCCCACTGTCGCTGCAATACTTGCAGGCCTGCTTCATTTTTGCAGCTCGAATGTTCTAGGATTCTCCGTATTCAACGTTCTTTAGACTCGTAAGAAATGTTAATTTGTCGGTATATTTTTGACTTGAAAAATTTTATATCCTTCACAAAATATTGAGCAAACGTATAACAGATTTTTAAGGGAAACTTGAGTTTTTTCCTGTGTACCAATGGCATTGTGAAGTGTAAGAAAGAAATGTTTCTTAATGTCGTATACATGCGCCTACCATTATTTGTCAAGACAGCTGGGAACGCTGTGCTTTTAAGTATTTCTTGTCTGACTTTTTTTATAAAGTGGATTTATATCTTAGTGCGAGGAAATTTTTCAAATGAATTCATAGTTTAATAAACCATTTTTTCTTCATAACCTCATTTCATAGAGTGGCTAAGCAGCAGATTTATCAATTGTTGTCGTTTCACGGGTCTGTTCCATGCTGTTCTGTCTTAGTGGGTGAAGAGTAAACTAAACAATTCGCAGATACAACGTAACTGGCATGTTCAGAATAAGGCATTGTATGAATTTTTTGATGTTTCGTCCTTTGTTCACATCAATTGATTTCCGTGAAAGATTGAATTATGAAGCTTTATTTTAGCTATGAACATCTATGTCTGTCTGAAAGCGTATGGCTTGATAATGTGTGATGTAACTTTGTTTTCCCATGTGTAGGGGAGTTCGATGTTAACTTCAGTTACATATATAGCATTCGTGTGATCTTCTGATACCTCTGGAAGCAGTAATTCTTTATGTACATATTTTAGTTTCGAGCTACATTTTTACGTGTTCAGTTGGCATTAATTAGTCCGAAGTTTGCTGGTCTCTGTGTTACGCGAAGTTAGAGAAGTACAGTGCGTGCAGTGACTTGTTTGCATGCCTGGCTCGCGTTGTGGCTTCTTCGGTCATTTCTCTGGAGCTCTTATCGAACGGCGCTATCTGCGCGCGGCTACGCGCCATTCATCTCGCGCTTGATCCTCTATTGAAGTTCCTTCTGCTCCTGCTCTCCTGGGCCTACTTTGCTGTTGCGCGCTACTGCTGTGTCGGGCCGGGCTGTTGTTGCGGCCGCCTCACGGCGCTGGTGATGTTGCAGCTGTTCTAGCCTTGTTGTTGCAGCTGTTTTATGCTGCTAGTGCCGTCCTCTGGTTGTTGCAGCTGCTGGTCCCGTATCCTGGTTGTTACAGCTGCTGGTCCCGTAGCCTGGTTGTTGCAGCTGGTCCCGTAGCTTGGTTGTTGCAGCTGCTGGTGCCGTGGCAGCTGCTTAGAAACGCTGGTGGTTCGATGGTAGTTATTATTGCCTGGTCATTGTAGGTGCTTCACGCTGCTCATGCTACAGATTGTTAACCGTTTGAATTTTTTCTGTTCGTGCTACTTTCGTGTGAATACTTGCTTCCACCATCCATGTCTGTGTCACGGACCTGCTTGTGTTTGAACTCGGCGCTCATTTCGCAGTTTTCGCCTGGGGCTTGGAGAGGACCGTATTGCAGTTGGGTTCAATTTCTCCATCTTCGCGTGTAGTCTAAGTTACTCACTTTGCGTGCGCTGGCGGGCTACCTAGTATCATATTTAACAAATTCTGTAGTGCACCGTGTGTCGAGAATTTGATGCTTTATCGAATTACCTATAAGTGTGGTGCTGCCATCGCCAGCGTGGTGTGACGGGAGGTCCCTCCGGTCCGATATTGAAAGCAAAGACTGGCATCACGAGCGCGCTGTTGCTAGCTGACCTTCTAATTGTCGTCAGATGCTTGCATCAGTATCTTTCTTGTGTTCAGTTCTAATTTGTACGTTTCCGTTGGTATTCGCCGACGTTTCGGTTCTGGCTAATTTATTGATCAATATTTGACAATATCGTTGGCAGTGTTCGCTATCGACATTGAACAGTATTGTCTATATTGTGATGCTTTCGGTATGGGAGATTCAGTCTCTGGTCGCATCAAAAATTTCAATAGTATCGGATATTGGAATCGGTCAATAATGGAGTATCGGAGGTGGCCAAAAGTTTGGTATCCAAATCTCTCACAGGTCATTATTTCATTTTTGCTTGTATCTGGTTGCTGTCGCAGAAAGCGGAGACAAATTTAATAAGTTTGAGAAAAATAACCATGAAATGAGTATTCCTTCTTATCTCTTGTGTTAGAGTTCTACTTCATGTTTTATCTCACTGTCTTTTTTCCTTAGTCTTTTTGTCAAGTTCTTGACTGACTTTTGGCCATTCAAATGACTTGACCATTTGAATGAGAAAGTAGTCGATATGAAGTTCATGTGTGAAAGTGGACAAATACTGTAACTATAAGGGTTCAAAATGGCACCAAAAAATGTTTTAAATTTGAAAAAATTTTAAATTAGAGCTGACGAGAAATTATCGGCTTTGACTTAGTAGGAAACTTTTCGACTGCAGTCGTTAAGCGCCACTGCCGTTCGCGAAGCACTGGTGTCTGCGTGGTACTCAGCTCTCTTCCACAACTCGTCTCCTACCTGTGTTTTGTTCGATCAGTGTTATAGTTTGGGCCTATACTGCAGATAATTTATTTGTATCGTTTAAATTTCTGGCTTCGTTATTAGCGCTTCTCAGGTGATACAGCTATTTTATCAATGAGAAGTAGCGTTCTTAGGGGGAAAATGTGAGACCACGAGCTAATTAGAGTTAGGTAGACATTTTTTGTTGAAATAGCATGGGCTTTTCGTTTTGTGACGGACTTTGGTTTTTCGATTGACTGCTGTCCTATTTTGCAGTACCTTCTACTTTCTTCTTTAACTTTTTTCTCGTTTTATAAACTTTTTTCTCCTACATAACTGTTTCTATGCTCGTGGAATGTCGTGTAGGAACACACCTTATGCAAAGATTGTACATTCCTAACCCTGAACTCCATGCTAAATGTTGTCTTCCTTCCTCTTTTAGGAATACCTTTGTTGTGGATAGGAAGGCTTAAAACTAACTTGAAATGAGATCTTTGATAGTGACGTCCCATCTAAGGCTTTCAAAGATGAAAATTTTCACGGCTTCACACCTTATTGAGACGTGTTATATTTACTTCCATTATTTTAAGGCCTATTGCAGTATCAGATTTCTGTGCCTTAACCGTTCGCTTCCTTTTTTCCGATACCGTGCATGGTCTAACTGTGCTCATTTCCCACATTTCCTGCGAAGTGACCCACCGGTGGTCACTTAGGTGATTTTCATAGTGCTGCTGACCCACCTGCAGTCACTAACTCATTTTTATAAATACTCAATGAAAGCTAAAAAAAAGCCCGATCTAGTTGATGTTTGCTATTTTCAAAGTTGATTACCACAATTGACTTTAAATTTGAATTGAAAATTGAACTTAACCCATCGCAGTTAACGTGTTAAACCAACGTCCGTGGAAACATGTGTACCCTTTTTGATGTGTTCATTGCGAAATAAGTTTGGTTAATATTTCCAGAGAAGAATAGACACGTCCACGGAAGACACGTGTCAGGAAGCGAACAGAGAGGCGTGTGTTGTGGCAGCTACATTGTGGTCAGGATCGCTGTGGCAAAGTGAGGTGTCATTCGATACGCCGGAGGCGCGCGTTATCGCGTTGGCTGGTCCGACCGTTTGTTCCTAGGGGAGAGTCACCCTAGCTGCCATGTTGGGACGTCTTTTCTTTCTTCGGACGCCTAACTTCAATGAGAATATGCTAATGCGATGTTTCGCAGGGACTTCTAATTTTTTCTTGTTGTTTCTGTAACACTTCGTACTGGACGTGAGATTTATGTTGGGTATGTAGGTTATTTTAATTCTTTGTGCGTTTAAGGTGCTTTTCACCATAAAAGTTCCGTCAATCAGCCAATAACTTACTTGTTTCTTTTTTAAACATAACTTGCTTTTCATGATTATCTCCCCGTTACTTTAAAAATATTTCACCATCTAAAAATTCTACCCTCAAACTTGTGTGTATGAATAAGTGATTCACTTTTAGTGGTAGAATCCTATTGTATCTATGGGAATAAGAGCTCTAAGGGGGAAGATAAGAAGTTTCGTGTTGAGGGTTAGATAGGTCTTATAGTTATTGAAGTTGAATTGGTCTTTGGCATTGTTACGAACTACTTATTTTTTTGTTTAGTACTGACCTTTATTTCAGAAACTTACTTTCTTCTCCAACTTTCATCTTGCCTCAAAAATTTTCTTCCCAACTTGCTGATTCTAGTTTATGTGGGAAGACACTTTGTGCATAGACTCCCTGTTCTAACGTAATTCTATTACAAATAGTGCCTACCACCCTCTCTCATGCAAACACCTTTGCTGTTCTTGTAAGGGATGCTTGAACTAGCTTGTAAACTAATCCTTTGTATTATCCAATAAATATGGGGATTTTATTTCTTAGTGTGATGTTGAGGTGGTAGTTGGTAGAAGGGTGGCTCAACGGACGAGTTGTGCATCAATTTGTTGTTTTATGTTGAGCGAAATAAACGTGCGTTTTCTGAACGTGATTTTACGCATAAGGAAGAGCTGGCTGTTTTGACTGTCAAACCCCTTGCATAAGAAGTCGAAATAGGGGCGGGTTCATTCACTGTTTGCCCTAAGAAATAGCGTCTTCTTCTTTCTTAGAAGCCTGCATGACTGGAGTCAACTGGTGTGGTCGTTGCTGATGCAATCGAGGCTTGCTGGCCAGTGCGCGTGTATCCATCTTCCATATACCCGCATGGACGGGCGTGCCGAAAGTCTCTTCACGCGCCGGAGTAGAGAGCTTAGTCTCCCTTCTCTCATTCTTTCAATAAATTCACTAAAAAAAGGGGGCGATTCCGTGTAGCATTGTGACCCAGATGGTAGTTGCCAAGCGTGTCGCGGTCTTCACCCCGAGGACCTTATGGTCTGCCCCCTTTATTTTCCTCCTCAGATCTACGGCTAGGAACGGGACCGTTCTCTCCCACTGCCGAGTGCTGTGGGAAAGCCTCGTGTGCCTTAATTTTGGCTCAAATATGTTCCGTGTTCATTTACCACTTGACTGGTGTGAGCACAATCATTTGTTTTCAGTACTTGGTTAATGTGCACTTTTTCATTTGAGAAAAATCATAAGATATAGCTTGGTTTCAGTTTATGCAAGTCTTCCATTCTAAATTAGACTAGCTGTAACTTTTGATAATGAAATTTTTTACCAAACACTTTTGTGCTCTTCTTTTTTTCCTATTTAAAGCATGAATTTTATTTGGTGTGATAACTGATGGCTGGTAACATCAATTTAGCTACCTAATTTTTTACATATTTTATTTCCAAAAATTGATTCATCTGTTCATACTGTCAAGATGCAACGATGTATGTGAAATTCTGTATAAGGTGGTTGTTCATCAAGAACACTTGCCCGTGATACCGGAAATAAAACTTTCCAATTTATTGAAAGTAATTCCGAATGCTGAACTACATTAAGGGTAACTGAAATTTCGGACCTGCGTGGATATTGTGTAAGGACAAGCGTTCTGGCACGTAGGTTACTAAGTTACGTAATTTTCGGACACAAATGAAAACTTAGTTTCCTGATTCTGAAATACTGAAATTTTCGATTGACTTCAGCCGCTATACTAGTATAAGATGTCTTCCTGACTCGCAACGTTAGCATCATTTCAAGGCTCTAACACACGTGACACATGTGGTTGGATATCCCCTGCTGCATTATGGAAGCCACGTTGGGCAAATGCCACCTTTTTCTAATTAATTCATGCGATGTGCGAGACGTGTCGGTGCTGCTGTCCTGCGATGTAAAAACAGAATTAAATTCTCGGCTTTGAGACGCAGATGTCCATGTTTTCCTTTAGTACGATATTCTAAGTTTAGCTTCACTTTTATCTTGTTGTGAAGAGCTTAGAGCAACATAACATCGCTTTGCTTATGTCCCGGTGGATGAGCTTTGTCTGTTTATTTTCTAATTTTAAATTGTTAGTTTCTGTGTAAACGTTATGAAGTCATTGGTACGAATGAAATGCGTTATTTTGACCATCAACGAAACAACATAAACTAACGACGAGCCTATTTTTAACGTTATCGAGGGATATTTTGGTATGGGAAGCTTTCATGCTTTATATTTCGGACTTTTTGCATGATTAATAATTGCTAATTACGGAGTCGCACTGCTCTGCATTTTTCAGTTTATTCAACTGCCCATAAATTATAAGAATTATTTGGTCGTAATTTCTTATGAATACATTGCAATATATTACACATTAATCTTGTCTGACTTGATGGCTTTTGAGACGCAGTTATTCAGGGCGAGCCATTAATCTCTGAGGTCTGCATGAGAACACTGGGCGCAGAGGGAGGGACGGAGGAGCGCCGTGCCCCTCTCTCTTCCTCTCTGCGCTCATTAGGAGGCGTTTTTGCGGTGCCCTCGCCACTGCACTCGCTGCCCTCGACGCTTTCTGGCTTGCTTCCCTCGCATCCACTTGTGCTCCTTTAGATAAACTGAAATCATTGCGCTTCTTCTGACCGCGTAGTTCATTTTTACGGCGTCATTATGAAGTATGGACTTTCCAGCGTTTCCGGCATGTGTATCGTGGTTATTTTCTGCCTTCTCTTCTTTTGAGTCATCATCCTATGATTTCAAAGTTTTCAGACGTTGATGGATTTCTGGAATAGCCGTTTATCCTAACATTTTTCCCTCTACTCTGATCCTCAGTCCTGCAAAACTTACTCACGGTCAAGCCTTTCTGCAAAACATTGTGAGGTATGATTGTCCTAATCCGTACTGCGAATGTAAAAATCATTTAATTTCCCATTCTTTCACCCATCCATCAGCGATGGAGAGTAAAAAATAGCCGAGTCTTGAATCAATTTAATAGGGGGAGAATTTACCGTAGAAATGCTCAGGAAATCATTGCCAATTAGTTACTTTTTATTACTGTGTAGTCATTCTCATCTTTCATCTCCTCGTGTATTCGGTCTGCGTTCATTTTATTTTGCGCCCACTCGTCTTCCCCTTTATTCCTGACTCATACCCACTCGCTCTCACTTGGCAGCTTGCGTGCCCTCGCTGCTGACCGCCTCCCGCATCGCCCGACCTCGCACCCCTCACTTCATTGCCCTTTAACACAATTGTGTTAGCCCCCCGCGACCGCCACCTGAGACGCGTTACGCTCGAACAACCTCTGTCTGCGTTCTGTTTTTTCTTCGTCTGCCTCAGAAGCTGCGGAAATAAACGCCTCATCGTTCTTTGTTCTGCTGATGTGGGAGGAACTTCAGCCAACACTACATCTGTTTGTTTCCAGTCGCATCAGTTTGCAGGTGTAGATTTTAATGAACATCAGCCTTTAGCGTTGGTTGAAAAATTTGAAATTAAATTTGAAGTGCTTCAGTTCACAGCACGGATTGTGTATTGTAGTACGGATGAAGTCGTGATTTGTTATTTGGATTCCTCTACTCATTTCAATTGATGTTTTGTAAAGGAATTTAATAAATTATACGTATTTGTTATGTACACTCGTATTTATTAATTTTATGATATCTCTGATAAAAGCGGTGCAAGTTTTTTCCTCACCTTAGAAATCGCGTCGTAATTTTAACTTATTCGTACGGAAGACTATTACTTAGTAATTCATTTACTGCATATCTTGATCGGCTTAACCTTTGCAGGAATATACGATCTGTGAGAACATGAACCATGATTTATGTTTCATGGTAGTTCAAATAAAGAACTACCATGCTTGAAAGGGTTAAAAACATGTGTATTACGGCATCGTTTTGGCTTGTCGTTCCCAAACATGCACGGCTTCTCTTATATCTTGTCAGCGTGTTCATCTATTACGGGAATCCTTGATGATCGAATAGCAAAGACAACGCATGATTTTCGCCGATAAATCATTCAAATAAAGAATAATGTAAACTGTCACATACGGTAACTATTGAGATGATGTTATCAATTAAGAAATCGAAATATTCCTCATAGTATGAAATAGTGAGAAGCAGTCAGTGGCTGGTTGTATAATCTCCATGGTGGTATGACTACAGTTTTTGTACTGATATGTGCGTACAAATATTTTCTTTGTCTTAATATGCAATGAATATATTGCCACCAGTGTTTAGAAAGACGCGTCGAGATTGAGAAGCGACTTAGAGCAACTGCTACTGATGCTACGCCTCGGTAGCGTACAATGCCCGTGTTTGCGCATTTTGTAGCATAGCTGTATTCGATGCATGGCAGCCGTAGTCGACTCCCCTTCCTTCCTCGCCCGACTTCCTGCATTCAAGGTGCGCTAAGTGCCGAGTGTCCCGTCCAATTAACGTCCCTCGTGCTCTGTAGTTACGAATGCCGGAATAGACTTTTCCTGGGCAAAATTTTCCGATTTGTTCTGTCCTTCAAAATGAAATTTGATTTAAAATTCTCTTAAAAATCTTGTACATTGATTTTATTTGAAAAAAGTTTCATTTCAAAATAAGCTGAGCTGGTAACCACGAATACTAAGTTCCCTCTGCTGCGGCAGTCAGGTATAGGTTGAGGCGACCAATTCGAGTTGTGGCGAGTAACAGATGCCCGCATAGCAGCCCGCATAGCAGCCCAGGCTCATAGCATCATGTACCACGTAGCAAGAACGCTCAATTTTGCATGATTAGATTTTTTGTTGAGGGAAATATGCCAAATTTTGAACATCCTTTCGGAGAGACATCAGTATTTCAGTGACTCAATTACAGAAATAAGTTTTAATTAGCTATTGGTGCCGTTTACCGGAAAAATTTAAAGACCACTTTATTTGGAATCAAAGTGCATTTTGACAGTATGAAAAAATATATTTGCAATTTTTGAAGCGAATTTGCATGTGCAAAACTAAGCATTCAGAATAGCAGCTACTCCTGGTAACTCGTGAGACAGCAGAGCATTGGGAATGATGCAGCGTATTTGAGGAATGATTTTTTTTCTGCACAGTATTTCTTTTTCACTACATAATTAGCTGATGTAGCAGTGTGACTTGAACAGTTACATTCCTGGTAAGTGTTTGCGCCTAAAGCTCCATAGTACAATGCATCATTCTACACAATTAGAAAAGAATTTAGAATGCGATGAATTTCCTGTGATCCTCTGTCATCCATCCTCCGAAAAGTACTTCCCTTTTTTTCCTGTATCAGCTGTTTGCTAGTGTGTGGGGGAATTTTTTGTTATGTATTTTTTTCAACCAACATAGGAGCTGTAAACTCTGAATTCGTTCCATGAACATGAATTGTTAGTTGAAGGGAAATTCTGAGGGAACTATTGCACGATAGTTCAACATTGCGTCCTGTTTTGCTTCCTGCTTCGGACCAACACGAGAGGCAGCGAGGGATTATCAGGACACGATATTGTTCCTGTTTTTGGTCCCTCTAGTGAAGCTTTGTGAAGATTTCCCAATAGGGTGTACCCCACGTCTCAATACAGGCATCTGTGCAGAATTTTCAAGCAGCGTTTCCTCGGTGGAGGGGTGTTCTGTTTTTTCTTCTTTTTTCAGCCAGCGACCGACCCGCCTGCGAGACGGAGTTCCCGAAAGCCGCGAACAAACATGACAAATTTTTCTCGGTCTTCTGCAATTTGGCACGCGTGGTCGGGGAATCTTCTGTTACTTATGCTGTATTAAGCTATCGCCATTGCCTTCTGTGTAATTTAGCCTGAATTGTCTGCTAATTTTGGTTTTATTACTTATTCAACTGACTCAAATTCACGTTTTTGCGGTAATCCTTACTTTGGCTTGCTAAGAACCTACGACACAATTTTCTTCTGTTACTCCTTATTGGCAATTGAATAACGCCAAACAAAGGAAGGTGCAATAAATGATATGATTTATCGACCTCTATATCTTTCCAATGATCACTGATCGAGGCCTGATGGGTCGCACGTTCTAACCCTCTTGGAACTGTAAACTGTTAACTTCGTCTCCCCGGCGATGGAAATGTGTTTTCTTAAATGACCTTTATTTTTTTCAAACATTGAAGATCTTCAGTAAGTATTCACGCTGTTTGACTTCTGATCATTTTCCTATTGATGTGCAATTAGTACGCCGAAAAAAATGACACTCAAGGTACCTAGAGATCTACTTCGACGAGCCTCACGCTGTCTCTGGTGGAATAACGAAAATGACATTTTTTCCTAATGACATTGTATGTGTGACAAGATTTGTTGTCGTGTCAACATGACAATTATCAAATGAAAATGGTTCAATGCATTAATTATGGTTAAATCATGGTAATTGAAATATAAGAATTACGCTGTTGTCCTGACATGGGTAAAATTAAGCTTGCTTTTCCTCCAAAATATTTCTGTAATGTCTTCTCACGCCAAAGGAAAAAGAAACCATTGTGTACTAAGTGCGAAGTTTTATCTTGTTTCGAAGATTTTTCATGATGAAAAATGAAATGTCTTGTTTTTATTGGTGAACTTAACGAATGAATCGCTTTTGCTGTCTTCTTGCCTACGGTATTGTGTATCGAAGAAAAATAACGCAGCGATAAATCAAAAATAGTTCTCTGTTTAAAGTTTAAAAAAATTTCATTTGTGCCTGGTGAACCACAAAAGAAATGTGCGGTACTAAATTAATTTTAAATTGTATCTACAATGGAATTGAATTACTGTATTGTGCGTTCATGTGCGCACTTAAAGCCCTCCAGTGATGCAAAACTACGAGAAGAAGCACTATTCATTTCATTTACAATTTTATGAAATACTCACATGTAACGCGTCGGTTGAGCCACCTTTCTACCATCTATTACTTCTACGCCCCATGAAATAGCGTAGACCAGGTCTTTATGATATAATGCAAACGATATAAAATTTTACAGACTGCGGCAGGTAAAACTGAAGTTCAATATTCTATTCGAAGTTAAAGTCAATTGCAGTGAGCCATTTTGAAAATAGCAAACATTAGCTGGATTGTGCCTTCCTTTAGTTTTGATTGGGTACATGTTTATGAAAATTGAGTTTCTGACTACATTTTACGTAAGATTTTCCCCTCAGGAGGATACAACTATTGTATCTAAAAGAATTAGCACTCCTAAGGAGAAAATAAGAGGGCCCCAGCTGAGAGGTAGGTTGGCCTTCTTTTTATTGAAATAAAATGTTTTTGTTATGTTAAGGACCATCTTTTTTCGGTTCACTGCTGTCCTGTTTTTCAGCACCTACTACTTTCTTCTTCAATTTTGATCTTGTTTCATAATCTTCTTTCTCAATTAACTGTTTCTATGCTCTTTCTGCATAAATTCTGCGTTCTCCTAACTCCACACTAAATGGTGCCTTCCTCCTTTCTCTCTTTGGATCGCCATTGTGGCGTATAGGGAGGCTTAAACTAACTACTAATCGAATAATCTTTACGTAACATTATCCTATTGTTTCGCTTTGACGGATATAATTATATCTGTGTTGGGTTTAGAATATTTCTAGCTTGTAAAGGTACTCTAGGTTGTGCATGAACGTACAGTTAGCGACGAAATTATTCGTGCACACCTCGTCTTTCAAAACTTTCAAGAATTACTCAATAACTATTGTTGCTACAGGCATAAAAGTTGCACAGGGTGTGAGGCACATATTGGTGACAATAATGCGAAGTTTCTAGAACAAAGCATTATTTTTGAAAGGTTCAACAAGCTGAACTTCAGAAACACGATTAGACAAAATTATTCATACAGTGAGTAGTATTACGGGTGCCATGCAGCACCTCTGATTTTGGCCCGCCAGATAGTGATGAAGCCCATGCTTCGTCCACCGAGCGCTTACAATAGCCGCTAAATTCGTTTGCGAGTGCGCTATGCTAGCGTCGAGCCACTCATGCTTTGCAGAAGTCCCTTTCATACCTTGTTACCTCCTCGTAAACTTCCTGTGAGCTTCGAACTGCGCCTTGGAATAAAAACTAGATAGTGGCTAAAATTTGTCTGCAAGTTATTATCTATGCAGTGTTTCTTTATGTAAACCTCAAAAAAGTTTAAAGTTATCGAGGCTGTTTTAATTTCAAGAGTACAAAATTAGTCTCATCTAAGAATCGACCTCTTGTGTGGAGTGTCTTCTTAAAGATGACGCTGTGGATGTTCCTGATGCTTGTTAACGCGCTGTGAGCAGCCGTGTGAGTTATGATCTATTGTTCAGGTATTGCCGCTCATTTGGGTAATGTATTTTCCCTGCAAAATATTTGATGTCGTGATGTGGCTTCGTACCTGCGTGCGTGGTCGCTGTAAACCTGACAGAAATTAACTATATCCTTCCACACTGTTCATACTGAAGAGTGGCGCGTTCGTTGCAGTTGCAGCTACGCATCTGAGCGTGTGTTGCTCGAAGTCATTCCTTGGGTTGACCGTCAGTTCACTTTTACTAAAGGCATTCATTGTCATTCTGTAGTCGTACGTGTGCGGCGTTCCCATGCGCTCCTCTAACATATGCATAATTAACGTAGCGTATCTCTTCCTTCCTCTATTCATGGAGTCGGAAAGAATGCGCGCTCCTGAATGGAACCTTATCTCGTGCATTGACTCGGGCTACTCTCTCAAAGATGGCACCAGTTAGTAAGTAAGAGTGTCGATGCATGCGAGCCAGCAGGCTGCCGAGGGCTGGTTTAGCCGGAGACCGGTGTCTGTTGTAACTCTTGTAGTGACAGCCGCGAATTGCGTTTGCCCGCCTATCTGAGGTAGCATCTTAATGAGAGTGTATCACTCGTATCATTCGCTCTGCCAATTTATTACACTTCGGCTCTAACATCGTCTGGTGTCTCGTCACTCGCACACAAGTGAAGGCCTGGGTATTGAGGAGCTCAGCATTCAGGGGAGAAAAAGGCACACATATACTTTGCTGTGCTGTCGATATCGCTACGCTCTGATGAAAAACGAAACGTGGGGTCTTACTTTTGAATGAAAGTTCTACCTGCATGAAGATGGTTAAGTGGACTAGATCCGTCGTTGAAGTCACGCTCTAGATAAATATTTTCTTGAGTTTAGATGAACATTCAAGCTCGATAATGAGGGTTTTTCTCATTTTACTGACAGAAAAGCACTTTTGCGTGTAAAATAGCACACAGTTAATAGTGTGCTCTGCGTTGAATTATTAAGGTTGAATTGCTGCTGCCTCTTTAGAGACTAGCTCAGCTTTGTTTGTTCGGCCAATTTTCTTTCAGTTCGAGCGAGTTTCAGCGTCGCTAAATACTCGCTGCTTTCTCTAAAAATGAGCTGTAATTACGTAACGAGGACTCTCCTGCTGCGCTCTTTTTATGCGACCGGTTAATTGAAGTCGAGCAAACTAACAAGTCTTCTGTAGTAAAAATTAATTTAATATTCCTTTGTTGCTTTATTATATTTATTATTGTTGCTTCATTTATGAAACAAAACGGAACGTGGTTATCAATACTTGACATTTCGATGAAGTATGAACCAAATAATTAACGGTGTGAAAATAGCATAGCAATTTTTTAACTAAGATGTATTAGTTATTATTGTGGTTACTTTTTACAGCCTTCTCCCTAATGCTATGTTGAATGTACAATATATGTTAAGCATTGTTGAAGCCAGTAGGAGTGCTTTCTAAAATTTCAAACTAAGAAGTGTAAACAGTTTCTGATTACGAAGCAAGAATATTCTCTAATTAAATCTTTTCGATTGCTGTGTAAGATACATGCTTTTCATAGAGAAAGACTAATGTCTAGCTGAGCAGGACAGAATAGCTTAACAAAACACGATCTGTGCAGTACGTGAGAGAACTGAAACAATAGTTTATTTGTGGAAGATGAAAAGAATAACCTGTATTCATAAACATGTTGATAAAAACATATTTTTTACTTCACACGAGTTCATCTCTAGTGTTCTGAAAAATCTTTTTATGTCTTTTTATTAATGTTCTTAAAGATTTCTTAAAGTTTGCATTCGCTCAAAATGAAACAAGGTGCCTAGTTAATTTCTGATAGCGAATCCTAAAATTAAGATCCTTGAGAATCGAGCCTCTTTGATTATGAGTTGGTGAGTCTTGGTACAAACGGAAGCCTTGATCAGATGTGGAGATGAGCAAGCTGGTCATTCTGTGATTGGACGACTATGCACACATTACACTAGAGAGGATCACGTACGTGTTTTTTTATGCTCCAAAGCAAGCATTTCACAAATGAACTCAAGCGTCTCTATTTCATTCAATTTTTACATCAGAATAATAATCTTCGTTTCCTTTATGGTGTTCTTATTTCTTTTCGAATATTGATACTCTTGCCCTCTTTATTCCTTCCAGCAGGTGGTGGTTGTACTCGTCTACTCTTTCCTGAGCTCACAACTCTACCTAAGTTGTTAGAACCTTGTTCTTTAATTGTATGTTTTTCATTATTTATTCATTGCCATGAAAGAGACTCTAATCCGAATAGATGGCCCTCTAATTTATGAGGTCCATATTATCATTACTGAGCGCTATATTTCATTGACACATAGGAATGAACGTTTCATTGGTGCAAGTCTCACACACTTCGTCGTATGCAGGAACATTGCTACCCTCCTGTAAACTCTCTCTTGCCCGCACTCGAAAAGAAGCGGGATCACCTCCTGAAAACCACCGCTCGAGGTGATGTCGAGAACAGCGGATAAAGCGACCGACCGCGACAGCGTCCGTTCTCGTTCACCATAGGTTTACTCGTTTTGTTTTTGCGTTTTCTACTTGGATGAACTCCCAACTTATTTTCACTTGATGTTGCATGTTTTGTTTTTTAGCTTTTTGCTTCTAATGTGAAATTGTTTGCCTCGTTATGATGTACTTGTTGACTATAAGTCATTCTAAGATCTGGCAACCCCTACCCCTTCTCTGGTGTGTTGCTGCACCCCCCTGCTTCTCGACCCCTTTGCTCAACCGCGCAGCTTGTCAAAATGATTGGTAAGGTAACTTTTTTTGGTCCCACAGTGAGATACGGCTTGCCTGCTCACCACCACTTACAAATTCTATCAATAATTGAAGTTCAGAGTACGCTTGAGCGATTGTGAGTCTGACGCACCCAATCGTTTCAGTGAGAATGTTATTCGGCCAGTGATATGTGGATTAGAGGTGAAATGGTTCGTCAAAAAAGGTGTCTTTTTGATTCCTTGAGGTTTCATTTCTAAAGTTTTGTTTTTTTATTTTCGGATTTTCCTGCATGTAAAATTAGTTTCGCTGCGTTCACTCAATAAGTGTGTATCATCGAGAAGCTGGCAATGTTAATACTTTTCAGTGTGTCTTAGAGCATGTTCGCGTAATTCCATGAGATCGAGAGACATGGGAACATCTGTACTGAGAGTATGTGACCGGTTTACTATGGGATTTTTATTCTGTAGAGATTTTTTTATAGTCTTGAAACTATTGTAGAGTTGTTTACATTGCACGAGTCGCTGCGTTCGTATTCTTTTACTTACTTCGTCTTTCATCGTTACGGGCTTACATTGTTTTTGGTTCATTGTGAAGGGCTTGGCCTACAAAAACGTAGCTCCTCTCGGTGTCGCTTGAATTCGTTTTTCGTTTCTCACTGTGTGCTGCTCAAGAGTTTCGTAGCAATTGTGATGAAATTTTTTTAAGTTTCACCGCAGTTGCTACCAAACTCTTAGGAATATCCCAATAATCGTTCATTTTGGCGTTCCCGAGTCGATGATGCGCATGAGGTTGAATAATTTGCAAGCTTGACCGTGAATTTGTGTTCATTTCTTGGGTTACGCTCAGGTGTAGAAAGGCCTTGAGACGTGTATTTTTCCCCCACTTAGTTTTTTCAGTTTTCATGCATTTTTCATTATTTGTTCTTTGTCTTTTCATTCACTTGTTTTTTTTGCGCGTGTTATTCTGTGTGAGAGCTCATCGTGTGCACATATTCCCTGTTTTCTACAGTTCATCCTAAATGGTCCCAACTCTTAGTTATCATGAGGTAGCCTTTGCTGTGTATTGGGAGCCTTGAACTTATTTAATTGTAAAAAAAATTATATTCGTTTCTGAGGTAAAAAACTTTTCACAGCTCCCTCCAATATTCATTGTTTGCGTTGTGTTCTACGGGTTTTGTTTCATAGTTGTGAGTTTCTTGCTGTCGTAATAATTATTTCCTGAAGTCCTTTTTAAGACGTATGATTCCAAGTCCACCAAACGGGAAATGTTATTTCACACCTTCCAACGTCGATGCGCTTTTACATTAAACCATATTTGAAGTTTTTGAACTAGCGTTTCATTCTTTTTCCACGATTCTTCGTTTTTAGCTATCTTTTTTTACCTATTTTTTGCTGAAACTTCTGGGAATTTTATCGTGAAGTAAATGGTGTGTCAGAATCCTCTCGTAAAGTAGATGGTGCGTCGCACACTTTTCATTACCAAAATTTGTTGGGGATGTACAGCGCATTAGGGTTAATTTAGTACAACAGACATGGCAAACGTAGGTTCCTGTTGTGTGCCTAACGTTATCGCAACGGGACTTTCTTTAAGTTTTTCATGCTGCGAAATCTCAATTTCAGCTGAAAGCTTCGTGTGACGCAAAGCTGCCAAAGGTTTACTGCTTCGCGTTTTCAAAATGCCGAATATTTCAATAGCTCCTTTTTGTCATGTTTTACTAAAAACTAAAAAAACGCTTTGCTAGGGTACGCGTGTCCCCGTGATGATGTGCTCCTTGTCTCTTTTGGATCATGTAATCTCGAGCTTTCGTTCCCCTTTTACGCTTGATTTTGTTTTACTCATTTACCGCTATTACAACCACCGTTATTGCAGTGACACTGACTGGCGTTACGTTGTCGCCAAACTCGGACGAAGGAACTACCATTCGCCAGTGAACTGAACTTAAGAAAGAAACATTCGACAAAAAAATAAAATTTTGCTCTTTGAGTTTTTGAGAGCACCGTGTTGTTTTCATCGGCGTTATAGGGGTTAACTCAAATTACTGAAACTCTAAGAATGAAATAGCGCTCAGTACGTCATTCAGGTTTTGAACTAATGAATTTTACTATTTCGAAATAGTTTCTCATAAGCTTTGACCATTGATGTTTTCTTTAATTTTGTGTTTAATACTTCTCATTTTCATACAAGATCTCGTGTGATGTAATGTTCAAGTGTTTGAAAGAGATGAGCTGGATAAAGCTTGAATGATTTTCTATCGATGTTATTTCACCGAGATGTTCTCTGACAAACCTGTCTCTTGATGTTCTCTTGAATGAAGTTCGTGTTTTGATCGATTCGCTGGCCTAGACTTCGATGTAAATGAGATAAAAAGGCTCTGAGCACAGTTTTATCTCGAGCGCTCCCAAAAAATATTGAGTCTTTGAATCCTCATCTCAGTTAGACACAAGTTTTCGTTCCTAACTGATAATTCGATCCAATATCATCTTGAGGTTCAATATGACATGATTTTTTATGATCGCATCGCGTTCAATTTTTTACATTCATCTCTATAACGATATTGTTCCAAGTTCAGTGAAAGTTGCTGCGCACGAAGCTGTATTAAATGCATCGAGCATTGGCGCTGTGAATCGAAAAATGCAACTTGAAAAATTTTTTTGACCGATTTTTATTTTTGACGGCAAGCGGACAATGCGCTCCTGTTTCAGACAATGACCGAGCTGCGCGCCCCATTAGGTTTTGGTCCCACCATCAATTTTGTGCAGTTCCGCAAAAGGGTTCATCCTTTAACGCTCCATCATTGCTCGTCCCCCGAGCTCAGGAGCTCGATGTCGTCCGGTGGTCAGTGATACGTGCAGGCGTTTGATTCATCAACGTGTGTCCATCACGGGCAGTGGTTGTCTTGCTGATCAGTCCGAACAGAGACAGGCTGTGTGCTCAGGACCTGCTTCTCTGAGCGAGAGAAGTCCGAATTAAATTGTGCTACTTGTCGACCAATTAGTCATTGTCGGCCGACTCTCGGCTACCTTAAATTGGCCGCCCTACCGCCGCCGGTGCCGCGACCGCATCTCTCGCTCTTGATCTACGGCGCTTACGCTCGGTGAACTACTGCGTAACATGATTCCGCTATTTATTATATTATTCTAGCTATAGGTATTGTAAGCTGCAAATTTACAGCACTACGCACTCTTACCGTCCCCTCTCCCATTAAATGGATGCTGTGATGATTATTTCAGTTCTCTTAGCTTCAGGTAGTTTGTCCAGTAAGGAAGCAGAATTCAGTAGGCCCTGGTCGCCCTACGGCCAAGTTCCAAATTCCTTTATTTTTCCATTCGTGAATAAAAGTGTAGACAGGCTCCGATTTACACTTAAAGTGCGACTTAACACACCGGTGATCACTGAGGGGATTTTCATAAAGCTGCTGACCGGCCAGCAGTCACTAACTCAATGTCAATAAATGCTCAATGGAAACTAAATGAAGGCGCGATCTATTTAATGTTCGTTTCTTTCAAAATTGATCTCTAAAATTAACTCTATTTCGAGTTGAATATTGAACTTCAGTTTAACCCGGCTCACTTCACGTCTTAAGTTTCACGGTTCGTGTTCCTCTTCATATTGGAAGTACAGGCCTCTTAGTGGCGACATCTGTACGTGCGTAACAATGTCAACTCGCCGCATATATATTCAGGGCGTCTTACGGCTATATCTTGCTGTAGGGATTATGCCGATGGTCATTTGCCAAGCTAATACAAACATCTTGAAAGAAAGGAGTAGGGCGTTCTGGCGGGCTAACGTCCAACCCTCCATGTCTGCCGGATTATGTCTGGCATTCTCAATTCGATCTGTTGCTCTTAGCCACTCAGCTTATTTGTTCGCTATCGTTGCTCAGCAGGCGATCTTCGCTTTTGGCAATTTTCAACTTTATTTCACGTTACGTTTTTTTTAATACGAAAATTCAGTTAATTTTTGCTATTATTTAGCGTAAAAACAAGACACTCCGTTTGCACTTTATTTACATTCGGGCTATTGTAGGGTTTGCAAGTCCAAAGTTAGTACCACATGTGTCCTTTTGACAGGTGCAGCTCAAGGAGAAATCTTCATTGTCATAAATTCTTTTACATCAGTTGATATTACTTGGAATTTATATCTCGGGTGTAATGCATCTATAACTTCATGCAGTGGATCGCGGACTTGCAATATACATCAAATTTAGTATAGACTCCGATACATTTGTCGCAGGGTTCTTGTCATTATTATTCTGGCACAACGCTCTGTGTCCCTGGAATTCTTCGTCAAAGTGCCTCCAAGTATCCCGTCTTGATTAGCCTGATGTCTCTGAAGAAATCATTTGCATTTTTTCAGACACCAGTTAACGACATGCAAAGTATTGACTTCTCGACTGATTCGCGTGGAAGTATCATCAGTAAGCACGATTTCTTGTACATATTAATGTTCACGGGTAATCTCACATAGTCCGTATCGTACGATTGCAAAGTATTTTTTGCCTTCATCTTTTCTCCGAGTTTCCAAGACTTGTACACACAAGTGCGTGGTTGTGTACCACAGGATAAATTATCAACGCTTTAACTAGATTCCATGTTTCATAACAGTGGAAGTATATCCTAAGGATAAATTTGATGTTTGATCAATCGTGTACTAGCGTTGGTGCATATTTTTGACCTATTTTCACGTCATCTCATTCGCGTTCTTTCTTTTCAGGTACGTGATGCCCGTGCATTGATTAGTTCATTTCATGATGTGGTTTTCTTCATCGAAATAACGGTGAGCTATTTTTTTGAATCAACTTTTCGTTCGCTTTCAACTGTTACATGCGAAGTGAAAGATATTTTATCGTTATTTGGTACTTCACTAACTCCAGTATTTAGAATTTAAGGTCTTTGTACTCGTGTCATATATCATAATGAACACAAAATGATCAACTTGGTAATGGATAACAGCAGTTGAAAATCGAGAAGATTGACTTCATTTTTTTTAATTATCTTGCCTGCTTTCATCTTGATTTTCAAACTTTTTCTGTGAGAGCATCAAATTGTATCAAGGGACTTCTCTGGATGAGCGTTGCCCTTGAACACGGTGGAGTAGCCATATGTATGTATACGTTGATGAGAGTAAGTTGATACAGGGGCTGGCGGTGCAGGCATCCACTAACAGCTCCCTCAAGGTCTACTTAGGCTCTAATTTCCCGATGGTTTTCAGCGTTAAGGACTAATTAGTGTTTGGCTTGGCTTCACCCATTCACTTCTGTACATAAGTTCCTATTTTTCTTTGCCAAGGGCCATTGTGTGGGATTTACGGTGGCGAGTTATTTTCTCTCTGAATATTCGAGTTGAGCTCTCCTCGCAGCGACCGCTGCACGCGGAACTGGCGCTCGTTGCGTGCCCTTCCAGCAAGAGTTCCTCGCTCTCAGCTCTTTGTTTTAGGGAACCTCGCAAAACTCAACTCAATCCCTGAGAACTTGGCTTCTTTTGGTCTCAAGCGCAGCGTTGTGTGAGACGCGCTGCTGTCTAGCGTTGCGTTTATCCCAACTGCTCACTTAATGGAGGTTATATATTCATGTGGCATCTTGTTCGACCTATTTATATATCCTAATCGGTACACTTAACTTTTTTTCGCTCTCAGTGTTCTTTTACTTATGTACCTCTGAAGAAACGCATCAAACGTTTTTCATTGATTCGTCATTGTCCTTTTTATCAACTTGTATGTTACTTTAGTGTAAAAAAACACACGTATGCCGGCTGTAAAATTTTTGATGCTCTAAATGCCCTACCATTTTCCCACGTTTTAATTCATAAATTCCATTTAGAAGTGCTGCTTCAACGCTGCTTTTAAAGCATTCGTGTTACACAGTTTTAAAAAATCTGCTCGAGATGATTATTTTTTGTTTTACTCACTGAAGAAACGGTGACAGACATTTTTGCGAGGAGATGCGCTATTGAATTACAACCTAATAGCCTCTTTAGAGATTCTTGTATTTCCTCAATTACGGAAGTGGCAGAAATGATCATGGGGATTGTTAAGAGCAATGCGTGTTGCTTCTTGGCCAAAATAAGTCTCTAAACAATTTTGATAGCATTGTTGCGTTTTACTGTTCTGTGAAAAATGTAGATAATGGTACACTGTAGAAATAAAGAGCTTATTTCTTAAGAATATGGTCATCTGAGTACTGAGAAAATGAAAATTATTCTCATACGTACGTCGTTATTTTCGAGCTCGTTAGCTGGTGTTTAATTTAGAAAAATTTCGAAGGTCTTCTCAGGAAACGATGTTAGACGTAGCCGCAATGATGAATTTTAAAGCGCTTTTTTTTGAGAGGCGTCAAGTGGAGGAGTTGTATCGACATGATTCGTAGCGACGTCTTAAAGGTCAGGAGGAGAACGAGAGGGTGGAAGGCAGAGAGATGAACGCATCTAAGGCCTTTCTCCGTCTGTCTGTCGGTGTGTCGCTCGCTCTCTGCTTAGTCCACCGGGCGTCATGCCATTTCAAATGACTTGTCATGCTGCAGTCAATCCATCTTAGTCATCATTATTGTTATTTTCTGGGGATATTTCCTGGTGCACAATAGCACAGTAACTCATTGGTCGAGCGCTGCTGCATCATTAGTACGCCACAGTCACATTTTTGCCCCTATTTCCAGACCTGTCGGACCGTGCCGTGAATTATGATGACATTTCTCTGAAATCTCCCGTCCCCTTTGTAGCTATCTCGTCGCGAAGCCCCATTTCTCATGGCGCGCTCGCCCACGAATTTCTTTGCACTTCTCAAAATAATGATTCTTTCATTAGGTTCCATTGTGTGCATTTTTCCCTAATTGTCCGTAAGTTTGGTTTGCACTTGAAAGACAGATGTTGGAGTACGTGTTCTGGATTGAAGAAGCTTTGAGTTCCGACTACGCGTGCAACTCTGTAAATTCAGATGAAATGGGGAAAAATTTTTGTGGATCATGTGATGTGATCGGCCAAGCTCCGTTTTTATGCTGCTCTATGCACGGTATGAGTCGTGGATTGGTGGGTGCATTCAAATTCAGCACTCTATGGTGAGCTGTTACGGGCTGGAACTATCCTGAAGAGCAGGTTTCTAGGCTCTCTACTCTCTGAGCTTATAGAGAAGCCCTGTGGGTTGTTGCGCTCCAGACAACTGTTTTCTAAACGGGATCAACTTTCTGGGACGCTGATTCATGTTTTCTCGACTTGTCATGTAAAACTTGTTACTTTTTTACAGAGACAAGTACCTATTGTTTGCAAAATAAAATCGTTTAAAGTAGTTCTATATCTGTTGCAGAAGATATTGTTTGTGATAAACTTTACGGAGAGAGCAAACACGTTAGTTTTCGTAGTATGATCCTTATAGATTTACTTTTTATGTGATTTGCATTCGTCTAAGTCAATACCCTACTCTTTAATTCCTTAATTTTTTGTCGATGGTTCGCCTGTCAACGCATTAAAGAGCAAACACGTTAGAAATGGAGATACACACGTGAGACGGTACCATCAAAAGCAATCAATTGGCATATGCCTCCCTGCATATTAAGAAGGTCACGCCACGGCCTGAAAGTAAATTTTCTCCATGTGTCCTCTCCCATGCAGTAATGAGTTTCTACGAATGTGTGTTGGGCTGCCTCACCACAATAAAAATACTTTGGTTTTATTCGAACTGTTTTCGTTAGGCAACATGGCGTGTTTATTGCGAAGACAAGAAAGGAAGACCGGGGCTGCGGTGTGCGTTGCACTCGCGCTGTAATGCCTCGTAAACCTCTTCTCCACGGAGTCATGATCATCTCTTCGGTCTCCCTCTGGCTGCAGTCTCCGCTGGACAGCGACCGATGGGCCTTGCGGTTGTCCATTGCGCAGGGACGTCATTAGGTTTTGTAGATTGTATTGATACTGCTCACTAAATCATTTTAGGGCTTGTTTATTTAGTATCCTATAGATTACTTTAAAATTATGATGCAGTGAGAAATTACGGATACTTTGCTAAAAACTGATGTTTCTTACCGGTTATTGGGTTATTTTGTTCTTACTCGTGTGTAATCTGTAAAATACACGGATGATACTCCCATAACGAGTGTAAGTACACTCTCATGCTTTAACTGCTGTGAAAGTACAGAGGTTTGAGAGGCTTTTAGCATATTTTCTCGCTACGCTGCATTCTTTTCTTATACATAAAGTCAAATGCTTAAGTACTCAATATGTCATTAGTTCTTTATATAATTCGACGAACAGATACCTGTTTTTTACTTTGAAATCTGCAATGGTCGTCCATTGCAGGATGAAACACTCGTCCGGAATGTACACATGGCAGTTAAGTATAGATAATGAATGTTAGTAAAGTAGAGCAATTCCAGTCCCCGTATTTACATCCTAAATTTTGTGCTAGCACGGTTGAATGCTTTTGGTTTTCTTTCAGCTGATTATTTGGTTTCCCCCAATACAATCCAATGTTAAAAAATGTATGCTTAAGAGGCTATTATCGTCCGCTTGCGATCTACTCCATGATTTAGAATGGAGAAATCTTTGTTAATTTATATCTTAATTTTGATTTTTGATCCCCTGTGTGTTTACTGTATTTCATTATAAATTTTAAGGCATTGCGACATGTGCCTTGTAGTTTTAATACTCGTCTATTTATTTCTGCTACGTCTTGTGTGCATTGATATCGTAAAACTTCCAGAAATGACAGTTGTGGTCGACGTTTCGTAGTACAACATATTCTTTCTTAATTTTTGTTATCACTGCAGAGTGGTTTGTGTGAATGGACTACACGTTGGCTTTTATTTTGGCACTCTTTTTAGGATTTCAATCAATTTTTTAATGCCCTTTAACAAAACTTTGATTATCTGCGTTGCTTTAATGTTTTCGAAGTAATGTGATCTCGTAACGCAAAACCATCTCAATTTCTATGGAACCTGTTCATTGATTATTCGTACTCTTCCGCTTGATTAATTTATTGAAGTGTCAATCGGGACAGCGAAAAACGCCGTTATCTTCCCCACTTCTCTTGACAGACTGTTTAACCAGGCCCAATTTGTTCCACTCGCTCTCTCACGTTGAATAAATTCTCAATGCATGCCAAATATTTCCATTCCAAAGAGGTAAAAAGAAACTCAAGGAAACGAACTGATCGATGGTGACTATTTTAGACAATGATGAGTCTATCCTTAATGTAATCCATCGAATATTTCTAGCAGATGGGCGTTTCTAATTTAATGAAATTCTTTCAATTCTGTCGTGTGTTTTGCTTTTTGATTTGTAAACTTACCTCATTTTTATACAGAAATGAAGCATTCAGTGTGAATAACAAGATTTTGTGAGATTCAAATGGTCTTACTATCGTTACTAGCGGTCCCAAGTTATCGAGGCACGAACTATTGTGATACATTGCTGCGTTTATTGCTAAAGTATTGTCATTCGTCCAGTTCCTGGCACAGAGTTATTTGAATAGTTTTAATATTGATAACTGTTTGCTGGTGATGTTGCACCGGCCCGATCATGTTTTTGTACTCCTACTTTTTTTAAAGTTATCATGTTACTGTCGGTGAAATTAGGCAAGCGGCAGATATTTTAGCTATTTTCACGATAATAACCGACAATAATACTGTTGACCAACGAAGGTCTCCCTGTAACTCACGATAAAATACTGCTAATTTTTCATCTTTCAAAACTGGCCATCTTCCGACAAAAATTCTGATAAAAAAGTGTGAGAATTTGTGGGATTTGCAAATAGATCTACTGTAGAGCCGGCAGTAAATTGTGATGACACAAAATGTCCATGGAATTCATAGACTGGAAATAACCATACGAAGGCTATCATGCGAGATCAAAGCTTGATATTTTGCGTTTTCGTTTATTACTGCCGACACTCGTACGCTGGATGCGTTTCATTTGGGCATAGATATTGACACTGACAGTAGCTTTTTTGGTGGTATTACTTCATGTGCTGGGTTCCTTATGTTTATTAAATTCTTAAGTCAACGGAGTGATGTTCACTTCATATTTTACTTCACCTTTTGTGGGCCGTGCACTTTTTTTCGTTCGTTTTTGCTAAAGTTTTAGCGATCGGATGTAGGCGATTTGTACCTTTATAAGTCACATTTATCCGACCTCTCTTGCCATTCGCTGGAACGTTTATCCATTGCAAAATTTTTTATTAATATGCGAACAAACGATTTCGAGCCGCATGCTTTATCGTGAAATGCGCGGTGGTTGCGTGATGGATAACTCTGAAATCATGAGAGCGCTATTCATGCAAACGAAACGCTTATTATGGTCCTGTTGTACTTGATCGATAATCAACTTCAGGGTTAACAAACGACCCATGTGCATACCTGCCTCCACATCTACCGTTCTTGGCTTTGTTTCTCTCATCAAATTCATCTCATCTCATCATCTTTTTTTAATTAATTTCCTTGAAAATTCTATACACCATACTATTTTTAATGCAAAATTTAGATTTTCTGCTGTTGGTTCTTTTCGTATCAAGGAAAAGCTGATAAGTACTAATTCGTATTTTAAGAGGAGTAATTTTCATTTCTGAAGTTTTTTATGAGGGTTTATGTAAATTTTCTGAAAACTCTTCTCTTTCTCAGAAGAAGCCAACTATTGTATTTATAAGAATTAGACTCTCAGGAACAAGATCTGAGGTTCAGAGTTTAGGGTTTGGCAGGCCTTTTATTGAAATATAAGTTTTGTTTTTGTTTTATATGGGCCTTTTTCAGTTCACTGCTATTTTTTCCATCACGTATTCAACTTCTATCATGTTTCAAAGACTCCTCTCAATTGTGCTGTTTCTATCCTTACGGTGTAGGAACACACACCTTCAGTATAGATGTCTCGTTTGCTTGGCTTCGTTTTAAATGGTACCTTCCTCCCATGTCTCTTGGGAAAGCCTTTGTTGTAGTTACTGAGGCTTAAAGTAATGAAATCTTCAACTCTTTTATACCAAGAATTATTTTGCTAATCCCAGAGCGGCGGGGATCTAGCTTGCAATTCTAAATTTTCATTTTCATAAAATAAATGTATATCCTCGGAATTTTTTATCAAATATCTAATGTGCAGTTTAGAAGATGTGATCTCGAGCTATCAATGCAAAAGTGTTTGCAGCGTTCGATTTATTGAAAAAAGGAGGCTAATCGATATGATGATTGCATTGCCTCGAAGATATTTATTTACTTATTGATTGATCAAACTTTCAATTTGCCGATGTTGTGTGAGCTAGGCATTTTAAATTCCAGTCTGGTATATGACTGTGCAATTATTCGTATCATGTGTGTCTAAATCTGGAAAACAATTTGTTGCTAATACTCGGTTGGCGGGCGTTAATTTTCTGAGGATCAATGAGAAGATGCCGCGAGGGAGGCCCGTGGGCGCCGTAAGTGTGCCGGCGGCGGCGAGTAATGGGTGTGGAAGACCCGTGTCATTGTGGGCATTAATATCTCGAGTGCGGTATCGTTCACGAGCTCATTAGCGAGCCCATGTAATGAATATCTGTGACTCTCTTAACCAATACTTGGTGTTGTATGTCCAGTCTATCATGCAATCGCTCAGTGCAGTTGTTCTTTTGCCGAGTCATTTTAATGATGCTGTAAGTAGCTTTGCTGACTCATGCTCGCGAGCTATCTAGTCGCTGGGCGGCATGTTCTTAATTGTATTGTTATCTGGCGCATCGCTATAGGGTTTACAAGCTGCGCAGGTCGTACCACTTCTCTCTCATATGTTACTTACCATTCTCATTTCTTTGGGTGTCACACCAGCCATTCACTTGTGTGCTTATCTTGCGCTGCGCTCCGTGTGTGGCTCCTAGTTTTGTTTCAGGTTTTTTTCCGCAGCGAAAAACTTTTTTCTTTTTGTTTTGGTTTAGTTCTCGCTGCAACTGACGCACCGCGCTTGTGAACTATTGTTCGATCGTTCCTCTGCCCTTCTCTTTCTTTTTCTCCCTCCCTCTCTCTCTGCCAGCCCTGCGTTATCCAAACACTTGTGTGTGTGTGTGTGTTGTGTGTGTGTGTGTGTGAGAGAGAGAGAGAGTGTGTGCTCTGTATTATTGATATTAGAGTCTGTTATCGTGTGAATAATCTATTATTTGTTGAAGAAGTTTAGTTTTGTGACCTTTCCTCGCACTAAGTTTCATCACACTTGATTAGTTTATATCTGTGCTATTCTGAGCCGCAAAGTTCTACCGAAATGCTTTTACGCTCATGTATGTTGAGCTAACATGTATTGTCAAGAATGTTGGATCTCTACGTTGAAAGCTATAATTTCCTTTTAGTTTGAACTCCTCAATGTTGTATCTGATATAATAGTGTACTCATACGATGTATGGTGCCCAACTTGATGCTTTTCAAAGACTTGACAAGATGCTAACACCTACCTGAGGCTTGCACCCATCCGCATTTCCAGGGCAGACATTTCAGTGAAATTGATTATTTCCTTCGATTGTGCAGTGAAAATTCTTGTAACTTGTTATTTCCTTGTATGCTTCAAAAATTTCTGATCTGGCTTTTTATGCTGGAGAGATTTTCAGGGTTTTGCTATGCGAGTTCCTGTCGCTGTTGGCGATATCATGATAGGCTGTTTGGTAACGAAGGCATCTGTTTCGCTTGGGTTAGTGATGAATTGCACTCCGGACACGGCGAATTTAGTGTCATTTTGAACTCAATCCTGGTGTTACGTGCTTCAATGATTCATTGATAGATGCTTCCTCCTCCTTCTCTCAGTAGAATACAACCGTTGAATCAGTGGGAACTAATGTTCCAAGGGGGAAATGGGAGGGTCCGAGTTGAAGCCTAGGTAGACATTTTTGTTGATTCAAAATACGTTATAGTTTTGTTACGGACTATCTGTTTTCGTGTTCACTACTGTCCTGTTTTTACAACCTTCTACTTTCTTATTTAACTTATACATTATTTCATAAAATTGCTTTTTATTTAAACAGGGGATCTCCACTCAGGGGATACAATTATTGTATCTCTGGGAATTAGCACTCCCAGGGGGAAAAGTGATGTCCCGAGCTGACAGTTGAATAGGCCGTCTTTTTGTTGACATAAAATCTTTCTTGTTATGTTAAGGACTATCTTTTTTCGGTTTACTGCTGTCGTGTTTTTCAGTACCCACTACTTTCTTTTTCATCATTTATCTTGTTTCACTTTCTTAACTTACTGTTTTTATACACCTTGTGCACAGATTCCTCATTCCCTGAAGTCCATACTATATGGTATTTTCCTTCTTCCTCTCTTTAGAACGCCTTTGTTATGGTTAGGGAGGCTTAAACTAAAATCTAATTTTCTTTGTGTAACTTTTTATAGAAAAAAATAAATACATTACTGTTATGCGGTGACTCTCGTGTGAGTGGTTGATGCGCGTTGGATGTGCTACGTGCATTTTTGTAGATTATATTAGCGAAGAAGACGGTGTCGGTTTATTAGAGCGCAAGAGGAGTCGCGCCCGCGCTTGCTGCCAGGTCTGCGGTTCCGTACGTGCCTTCTTAAAGGGAAGGAGGCAGTAAAGGTAGCGCCATTGGCTTCGTATCAGGGCGCTACTTTTCCAATTGAACTGCCGTAGACAACTGTCGGCCTCGGCCATCCTGATCTAACTTCGTAAGGTCTCCGTATGTTCAGCCCTCGACGGTGCCACCTGCACTGCAGCCACAACGCATTCTGCCGTTTTTTAGCTGTCAGTCAACGAGTGCAATTATTTAGTTTTTGTTAACAATGTTTGCACATCAACTTACGTAGATCTGAGGTGCGAAGTATGACGCACGCTAATGTCATGATCGAAGAGAGGTAGTTGTGCTTGGTCAAAAGAATTTCATGGTGCTGAATGTTATCTGTGGTGAATATATTGATTGAAATCCATGTCGTCAGCACATGCTCCTAGGTTGCCGCATAAATTGAAAATGCGTTCACCCACTTGGTGTATGGCATCACAGTTTCTTCGTGTTGAAAATATTGTTTGAAATCATTTTCATATCTAGCTTCCATACTCTAGAACAGGACAACCTGTGCGAATTTTTACGCTGCGGTTTAGCTGTGCGAATCAATATACGCACATCATCGTCGGCTGCTAGAACCATAAATTTCCTGTTCATTCGTCTGTGATCCCTTGAATTGACTGTTGTTTACGTTTTGCTCTTTCATTATGTTTTTTGGTAGATCACCGTGATACGCACACTATTGATTGAGGCCTCTATAGGTGTCGACTCTTTTCCGAGTTTGAACAATACGAAATAAGAACTGCAATTAGTCGTACGTACATCTGTGTGCTTCCACGTGCTCCTGTCCTCCTATTTGCTTGTCTTCCTGTTCCTCCCGTCACTGTCTGCTGCGGTGAACTTCACATTCTGTTTTCTTGCAAATCCACTGGCGTCGTTGCGTGTGAAATAAAAATTGAGAACCTCCGCTCGGATAGACACGCAGCGCGCGGTCGACTGCAACGCCTAGGCCTTCGTAAATAAAGCAGTCGTCCCGTTCCTGCGATCGTTTCGGTAGATGTCGAAGTCGGAAATGAAAGAGCGGTTTTTCTCTTGCCAACCTCAGACAAGCTTTTTATTTCCGACCTAAATTGGAAGACAGAATTCTGAAATTTTTTTTTAACGTCCTCTCTACTAAGTCATTGGCGAATATTAAGCAAGGAAGGAAATATTTTGTGGGCCCAAAAGAAAATACGTACAAAATTAGCGTATCGAAGTTTGTTGTTTTAAGTGACGTATTGTGTTTTATGTGTTTTATTTTTTGTAATTAGATGTGCATACGTAGTGCGAGCTGTACTTATCATAACGCGTGCATCGTACCAAAATCAGCGTCGAGGCTCGATCATGATCAGCGATACGAGTCAGTGGTTTGACCCAAGTGTCAGGCTTTATTTTCGGCTTAGCTCGGTTTTCTTGTCGAGTGCATCGGGTTGTCACTTCACATCTGGTGTGGAAGTAGTTTTTCTATTTGAGGTTATAGCCTCATATTTTATTTGACATCAGCAGTCCGAGGGGCAAGTCCTGACTTGACCAATTTGCTAACTGAAATAACATGATTAAAAGTTAAGCTCCTTCTCCACTGAGTTGTAGGATGCACTGCGACAATTCGCATGAACCAACTGGGAGATTTTGCTTTTTGATAATGATTACTGTGGATGATGAAACTAGAACATCATTCAGCAGGGATATCTAACCGGAAATTAAATATTAAGTTTGTCAGAAAGAATATTTTGAATGTCATATCATTCATAATTTATTTTGCATGAAAGACAATTTTTCTTCCTTTTTATTGTAGGAGGGAGAACTTTTTTTACCAGTTTAGAAATCCAGTCAGGGGGATAAAACTGTTGCATTTATGGAAATTAGCACTCCCAGGAGGAATATGTGAGGTCCTGAGCAAATACCTGTAGTTGGGTAGGATTTCTTTCATTGAAATAAAATGAGTTCTTTATTTTGTTACGAACCATGTTCTTGTTCGGTTCCCTGCTATCCTGTTTCCAGGGAGAAAATGTGAGGGCCCGAGCTGAGAGTTAAATAGACCTTCTTTTCGTTGAAAATAATATTTCTGTTCGGTTAAGGAGCATCTTTTTTCGGTTCCCTGCTGTCCTGCTTTTCTCAACTTACTGATCCTATGCTCTTTCTGTATAGATTCCGCGTTCCCTTAACTCCATACTAAATGGTGCCTTACTCCTTCCTCTCTTTGGATCGCCGTTGTGGCGGATAGGGAGACTTAAACTAACTAATAATCTAATCTGCTCTCCTGCTTTTCAGCACCTACCACTGTTTTCTTCAACTTTTATCTCAACTTACTGTTTCTCTGCACTTCGAGCGTAGATTCTGTGTTGCTGTAAATACATTTTAAGTGGTGCTTTCCTCCTTCCTCTCTTTGGAACGGCTTTGTTGCACTGAGGGAGGCTTAAACTAACATTTAATCTAATCTCCTGGTTTAGAGACTTAATTTTAGTTTGATGGTCTGTCTTATGCGACTCGCAATGCTTAACTAAATTTTTGAACGCATTTCATCTCGATTTTCAGCCTAACTATAATTTCAAGTTGCGGCATTCGGATATGAGCGAAATGAATGTTGTGTCTACTATCTTGAGTTCCCAAAGTAACCCTCAAGCTACTCTGCAGTAATACGATTTGTAATATTGTTCTGACTTTTATGATTGCAGAAATCGAACCTCTATACGAGAGACTCCAACTCATCGCCACTCGAGCGTGCGTGGGGGGCAATTATTGAAGCCTGGGCCATGCACGGCGAGTGGGCATAACTTCGGGTGCAATGAATTGCGTGCCGCTCGGTGCAAGCCTGGTGCTTCCCAAGTTAGTTGCTCATATACCCTGAAAAGTTTCCGATTAAACTTTCGCTCTCATAAAAGAAGTATTATTGTTGCTAACTAAACACGTGGAATTGGTGAATACGTGTAACAAACGCTACAGGAAGTTTGGAGTTCGTTTGCCCCTTTTTTTATGAACACCACGAGCTGGCCCAAGCAAACTAACTATGCGCTCCGGAGATGCGGTGCCCCTAAATTCTGTGGGTGGGCTGGTCGTAGCGGAAGCCAATGAGCGTCCTTATGTGAATGTTTAACTTGGACTCGGAGCGGGTCGTTCGTTCCAATAAGCTGGTGCGCTGCCCTCGTTTGGGAGGGAGGGACGTAAAATTTTGCATGGCGAGGTGTGTTGCTCCTCTGTAACGTGCCGTCGCATGCCATTAGCGGTGTGACTCGGTGTGACTCGACTGGATTCCACGCGAGTGCTGTAGTTATGGGCCAACTTCCAGCTTTTTTCCTAACATCATCTTGACATTGGCGTGCTCGGAGGGATACAACTATTGTATCTCTGAGAATTAGCGCTCTCAGGGGAAAATATGAGGTTCTAAGCTGAAAGTTAGATAAGCCTTTTTTTTTTGTTGGAAAAAAATAAGTTTGTTTTCCTCTGTGAAGGACCAGCTTTTTTCGATTCACTACTGTCCTGTTTTTCAGCACCCTCTACTTTCTTCTAAACTTTCATCCTTTTCCAGAAATTTTCTTCCTATTTACTGTTTCTATGTGCAGAGGATCTTGTTTGCGAACACACGTGTATAGGTTTCGCGTTTCCTTTACCTCCATGCTAAAAGGTGCCTTTCTTTTTTTGTGCTTAGGGATGCTTAAACTAACTCACCTCATCTAATCCAATCCAGTTACTAGAAATTATATTATTCTCTGTGAAATTAAAACTCTTAAAAACAACACAAATCTTATCTATTTTTCTCGAATTCGTCAAACTACTTCTTACCTCGGGCATTCTAGCAACCGTTGCCCAGTCTGCGCTGGATGAAATCTCAGTTCATTCATAGGCTACCTCTCGCTTTGAATCTCTCGAAGTTATACTTGTCAGTGATCGTTTTGTTGCTTGCAGAGGAAGGCTTCGCGGTATTTCGCGCTTGTATATCACCATGAACTTGGCAGAGAGTAACGGAAAGTATCTATCTACTTATCAGAATGATGACGGGTAATTACCTGCTTAAAACATCGCTGGTCTAAAGCATGCATTATATTAGGACATGAAGTAGGAAATGATTGCATGAGTTAAACGCTCGTACTGCTCATCAAACGTGCTGTGAGGGTAGTTTTCTTAGAACACTTTCATCGTTCTTACTCAAAAAGAATCGACCTAAAAAATATTTCATTGTTTTCCACCTTCAGCTTTGCTCGTGAGTCATTTCGAATTTTATTAATTTATGTTATAGGCCTAGATGTTAAACTTTTGAGCATCAACTATTCCTCTCACCTGAAAAATGTCATGCGCTTATGGGAAAACGGTATTGTTAGTTTTTATAATGAAAGTAACTTAATTCTCCCCGTTTTTGTTTCAGTGTTGTGTCCAGAAAAAGAATTAAGTTAATTAATTTCGTGTGACGTAAAAAACTTAAGAAGAATAACTGTGGTTCTTAACAGTGAACGAGCATTTCGGAGGTATTGACGATACTTCCACCATTCACGACTACGCACACCCTTGCCAATAAGCAGGCGATGTGGATATTCTTACAATTGTCCAAGGGGTTAAAAAGTGACGTTTGAAAGGGCAACCCTAACTCTAATTTTTCAAAGATTTAGTAACGGCACTTGCACCGTTCATGATCTGCAAGTCGGTAGTATGGATACTCATGCATCTGCTCATGGCTCGGCACTTGGAAGTTCATGGCTTTCTGGAGGCGTGTGTCAAGCACGACCAGAGGATGTGGGAGCCTTCACTGCCTCTTCCATCAGTTGAGTTTAGCTCTTCAATGCCTGCTTAATTATCTCTATTGAAGCTTCGAGCTGCCGCTGCTCGCTCCTACCTGCTGCCGCTGCTGCTCCTGCTGATGAAGCTGCTTCAGGCGCTGTCTTCTCCTTCCTATGTGCATTGGAAAGCTGTCGTACGCTTGTACTATTAAATGTATGTACTCATAACCAGTGAGGTGTATTGTAATATTCATCTTTTCATCCTAATGCAGAGCTGAACCTAATAACCGCCGTTTAATGTTGTATCTTGAACTTTTTACTACATTGAACCATAGTTTTCTTTAGCCATAGTTACGCCAAAAAAAATGTTGCACATTTTTGTTGTACCTATATTTCCCCTCTTAGAAGGGCAAGCTACAAGGGATTGTCCTGCACTGTTTGTAATGGACTTATCCTTTTTAGAGGGGCGGGGTTTGATTCCTCAGGGGAGAGTGTGCGACCAGAGTTGTCTGTTAGCGAGTTGGCGTCTCGAAGATCTTTGATGTGGCGCTTTCCTGCAGTGACCTGAAGTCATCGATCAGCACCACTTGCAGTCACGTTTTCTGAATTGTGGTTTTCAAATGAGTTCAGCCAGATGTTCTGTTTCACTTTTTTCCGGGTAGGGAGAGGATCACTTATCTTTTGAAGTTACCGCTGTGTGAAAATTTTTTAAATTAGAGCACAATTTTTGTAGTCTTTTCTGTAGTAAGTTTGCTCATGTCTTGTTTCCGAATAACCCCTTATTGATGCCGCATCTAGAGTTTCTTCACTTCGTCGTGTTTAGATGAGGGCTCATGTTTTGTTTCGCAGTTTCTAAGAGGAGGTATTACATTTCCTTCAGGGGAACTCCTAATCGACCGCATTCTCTTCCTTTCTTGTGAGGGCCTTGAACCTGCTATAGAATAATGGTACAAATTAAGTATATACATGTATTGTCAATAGCATGATGCCGCTCTTATTTTACATCTATTTCTTAGTCTATTTGATACTAACAGGTTCAGTTATTGTCATACATTAAAGCGATATCTTAACCTTTATTGGTAGCAGTAAGTTGGTTTTCCTAAATGCATCGTTGCACCCTCTAGGCAAATATTTGTTTCATTAAGTATCTATTCTTTCTATTTTATAAAATGATAAGCTCTTGGCCAAGTGCTGGTATTATAAACACTTTTTTATTCTTTACCCCTTTGTCTGACGTAGACATTCTTTTTCATGTTTTTCTTAGAGGACGTGAAAAACCAGACAGCCTTCGTGCAACTTCTGTGAATTTGGTTCACATGTTGTTTGAAGTTACAGCTGTAAAAAAATTTTAAACTTGAAGCACAATTTTCAAAGTCTTCTGTAATAAGTTCAGTTATTTCTTGTTCCTGAATTACCCTTTATTAATGCTGCGTGTCAAATTCCTTGACGTCACCGCTCACTCAGTTGACGATAGCTAGTTGCGTTCGCTTCCGTCTCAGCATCCCGTGCTGTGAAGAAAGGGAAAGATATGATCATGCCTTGCTTGTCCCTTCTTCACGTGTCGAGCTCCGCGATCGCTTCAGTGCTGGCTCCTGCGATCGGCCGGAAAGCCTGGTGAGGGACTTGCGTGAGATATACGATGCTGTTTTGAGCGCCATCTCCGAGGAAGGTGTTGGCGTGCGTTTGAGGGACGGTACCCCGACAAAATTTGAGCTTTCTTTCCCTGGGAAACCCAACACTCTCTCTCCCTCCGTCCGCCCTCATTTTCTCCTCCCTCTCTTTGCCTTGGTGTTCTTTTCGCTCCCTTCTCCCGGCTGTCAAATTGATTTCTAAAATCTGAGAAAATATGTGTTAGTAAGCCCAATGTTTTGTCATCATGGCTTCCGTAACAACTTGTTATTTTTGTTCTGGAAAAACACCGAGTTATACAACCGCAGCTGAAAATAATGCCTTGAAGTACGTAGGAAAATGAGGTGTAAGTTTATTATTAGGTACGCTTCAGCAATACTTGCCTTTTATTTTGGGTGCAAAGGCTTTCGTGTTAACCTAAATGTCATTCGTTCTCTTTGGTACGTTATCAAATATATTGCAACTGATAGGCTAAAGCAAGATTATTGTATAGGCTTGTGTATTTTTGACTTGATTAGAATGGGTATGTGTTTTATCATTGATTTCAAAAATGTAACATTTTTTTCTTTGCAGTAGCGCTATTTTATTTATTGAAGAGTCGCTGGCGGTAGATAGCGCTGACATCTGGTCCGCACTCAGCACACCTCGACGCTCGATCCTCTGGGGTGTCATGATACACGCACCCTTGATTTGGAGCGCAATTTTCTGTCGAGTCCTGTCGCCTTACTTGTCTGCCGTGCTCCTTTGCTTTTGTGTTACTGCTGGAGCGTCGAACATCTACAATGTTTTGGCTGTTTTCCCTTCATCTCTAAATAAAACGTAGCTCTTCTATTACTTTAAAAAATGCGTGTTTTTGGTAGTTTTTATATCTTCTCTCTTTTGATACAATGGAACATTTTTATCTGAACGCAGAATTTGATGATATTTTGCCTTTCGTACAAGCGTATACAGTATAACTGATGACCATTTCCACCCTTTGGCGAATTTGGACGTCATTTTAGACCTCGACATTTTAACGTTATTTAATTTAATGATTATTGCACGGACAAATAAATGTACATCTTGTTTGATGTAAGATCAAACATTAACAAGATTCAGTTAATTTTTTTCAATTTTGCACCTGAATTGCTTTCCTACGAATAACGTTATAAGCAACCGCGTGAGGTCTAGTGTATCGTAGGCTCATGAGGTGGTAACACTTACAAATTGAGTTGCAAGTGGTACGACAGATACAGGATTGCGCGTAAATCCGGCGCTAAAGTGAAACTCGGGTATTTGCATAGCGAAAGCATGGCCGCGCTTGCGTGGAGCTACAGGCGCGCTAGTCGACTTTGCACCAGGTACTCTTTGGTTCACGCTGTAAATCATTGGGCCCGCTGCCTTGAGATTTATGAGCAATGCCCCGAAAAGAGGTCGGCGGCAAGCACTCCCAGAAGCCGAATATCTTGGGAGCTGCAAACGTCTATAAGATCGTCCAAGAGTTTTGGCTTCCTGTGCTTTTTGTGAGGCTGCGAGTGGCGGCAATCTTGGCTCGTTCGAGTTCGAGGAAATAAAAAGATCCCGTGGAATGATGGCTTTTCCTTTCTTTCTTTATATCCATGGCTTGATCGAGGCGCTCCTGAGAATAATCCCGAGTTTTCAGCTGACCGTTCGGGAGCTCGACGATTGTTGCGAGAAATGCTTCCCAAAAATAAATGGCCTCCGAGCTGACGGAAAGGATCGAATTTGATAAAACTTTGCATGCGAAGCGGTGCGTTTGAGATTTCATTTGGGGAGGACTATCTTTTGTTCTGTTTTATTGCTACTGCTGTTGTTCAAGAGAAACAGTTCTCATCTTCAGTGACTAGGATAGAAACTCTCTGTTCGGGATTGCTAACAAGAAGCTCTCCGCTTTGAGTGGATCGTTTCGTTTATGGGTAACATTTTACACTGCTGCCGATCGATGTTTTGTCGCTATCTACACGCCTTTACATCCGACAGAGACTTAGATGAGTCTAATCGAGCAAACATGCAATTGTTCATTCGTTTTTGTTTTTCTATTTCATATTAATGTTTCCAAAATCCATTTGATGGCAGATTTGAATGTCCCATAACCTTAAAGCTTTAGTTCTATCAACTATAGGTCAGTTTAATTCCATCATTTTTTTTAGTTGTGTAGTCGTTTCACCTTGACAGTTGAAATTGAATATTTTCTTAATTCGTTGCATATTTTTCTCCATGATTTCCTCTGGGCGATACAACTATTGTATCTATGGGAATTAGCGCTCCCAGGAAAAAATTTGTGAGGGCCCGAGCTGAGAGGTAGGCCTTCTTTTTGTTGAAATAGAATAGGTTTTTTGTTTCGTTACGGATTTTTTTTCGGTTCACTGCTGTCCTGTGTTTCAGCACCTACTACTTCTTCAATTTTTATATTGTTTCATGAACTTCTTTCTCAGCTGACTGTTTTTATGCACCTTGGGCGTGGATTCCGCGTGTAGTGAAATATCTTATATCTCACAATTATGCAATGTGTTGCTAGGCTAGTTTGAGGTAAAAGCTG
>JACJUY010001288.1:0-118774 GCA_014220935.1 Platorchestia sp. MABIK
CTCCCCCTTCCCCTCGATTAGACCTCCCCTGCCCGCAACTCCCCACCCCACCCCTCGAATTGCCCGGTCTCGTTAGGTCCCCCATTGAGTTTCCCCTCGTGGCGACCCATTAAAATCTGAAATATTTTAATTAAGGTGCCGGGTCTTCGCAGTCACTGAGCCTTTTATCTCCGGCGCTCTTATTTTGGCACCTCTTCTCGAGTGTATTGAAGGGCCACTGCGGTAAATAGGGCGGCTCTGTTGCCCTCTGCATTTTTGCGCCTCATTTGCCTGTGTACAAATTAGTTACACTGTGCTTAGCGTGCTGCCTACTCTGAGCAACTTCAAGTTAAGGAATCCGGAGACAATGGTTCATTTATGAGCATCTTAAAAGAAGTCTGAGCTATTTGATTCGAGATACAAAATCCGTTGAATAAATTTAAAATTTCAGTAAGTTAGGAGGAAATGCTGTTTTCACTTTAGTTGCGATTTTTTACTTTGTATTCTTCTACTGGTAACATTTATGTCCTCTTCGTGAATTCGAAATTTTCCAGCGCACCAAACTTCACTACATAATTCGTCAAGCCGTAGATTTTTCTATACAATGAAAGGAAAATACTGTTTAATATAGGTTATGCCTTCGCCACGATCTTCCGTTGAATACAACCTACTTAGCCATCCCAAATGACACATTATCCTTTTCACAATCCAGTGAAAAAAGACTATTTTCATTTTCAATTATGGACAAAAATTGCTGTGTACGATCACTTTTCATTTTGTTGGCTTGCAACACAGCCGCCGAGAGGGAATTCGCTTCTCCACCGACGCTGTACGGCATCACGGAGCTTTGAAGGCTGGCGTTGCTGCAGTTCTACACACGACCTCTCTCTCTCAAGTTTAGATTGACTCGTGCTAGTTTTCCAAAGTCTAATTAGGTGTTCGCATAAAATCAAAGCAGATATTTCGGATCAAAATAATTATATCTGGTTCAATTAAGCTTGAGGCACTTTGTCATTATGCTGGCTTCGAACCCGGCAACTTATTAAAGTTTTCAAGGAAGATGATGACGCAAGCGAAGCGGAGTCAACGCGATGAAAGAGATTGATTTCAACGTCATCCAATAGCATTTTTATACTTGTATCGTCAACTGAATCCTGAAACTTTAACGTTTCATCGGACCAATATGGACGACTGAAAAATACTAAAATAGTACACATGTTTAAACTATCAATATAACGAATCTTTGTTTCAAAGTTTTTAATTTAAATTTTATAAGACTTTTTTCATTTTGTTACCCTCTTTAAATTGAAATAAATAGTTCTTTTCACAACCAATTGTGCACACACACTGATATTAAATATCATCTTACACTAGATAAATTCAACCAACTTGAATTTTTGCATTCAAGCATATAGTTTCAAGCAAATGATATATGTTTTCTAGTGGTTAACATTTTTGTTCTTCCTTTTCAGCGAGCAAACGCGCACGATCTGACGACGAGGCAGCCCCAGCTGATGAAAACGCCACAAACGCCTCCCCAGGCCGGCCAGAGGCCCAGACCTCAGAGGCTTGTCCCACCCCTGCAGGGTCACCAACTTCTGTTCCATCGCAGAATCAAACCTCGTCAGAAGCCTCAACTCTTCCGTTGACGATGTTGCCTGCATTGTCCTCGTCCTCTGGGTCTCCTCTTCCTCCACCTCCTCCACTCAACTCTACATCCCCTCACACGAGCTTAGCTTCCCCACCATCCGCGGCCACTCCACCACATCCTCCTAGCTCTTCTCATTCAGGATTTCGTGAGGCGCATTCCTCAGTTAGGGACCTCAGCAGCACCAAGAAAGATCCCGCAAGAGATCATCGACCGTTTGATAGAGACCCTGAGAACGCTGGAAGTTGCCAAATAAAAGTGGATCGATCGAGTCCGACCATTGCGGACAGTTCGCAGGCCCATGCTGCAAGCGCACTGGACACACTAATCAGGCTATTTCCAGGTCGACGTGTCACTGTTCTAGAAGCCGTTCTTCTTCACAGCGGCGGAGATGTTTTGCGAGCCATCCAAACCCTTCTGTACTCTTCTGGGTCAGAAACACCTGACTCGAGTTACAACAAGAATGATGGTGGTACCGAGAATCCTGCCGGTTCCGTGCATAATCGCTTCAGCCACAGGACAATAAATGACGGAAGGAATGCTTCTCGCTCCTCACCATCGCACATTCCTCCTCCTCCTCCAACAATTCAGAGGTCACCTGAACCCCACAGACCATACGACTTTTTCCAAGACCCCAACAACATGCTTAGGGCTCCAGCTTTCAGTCCTCTTGCTCCAAGCAATCTCGGTCGTTTTCCTTACTCACACCATGCATTTCTGGGGCTGTCATACTCACCTTTTCTGCACCCGAGGCCGGAATACTACCCTCCTTTAAATTTATCAGCCCACCAGCCTATTCCACCTCCTCTCTCCCCAACGCCGGTGCATTCGTCGTATTCTCTCCTACCACAGTCCTCCGCTTCACCCTTGCCCAATGACCAGTCTCTCTCGCCCTCGTCTGCTCCGGAGCCAGACTCGGATTGAGATTTGTAGAGATTATTTCATGCTTCACGATAAAAGAGTAAAATGAAGCTTTTTATCAATTTAATTTCTTATTGAAATGTGAATAGTCGTCTGCGTAATATTCCACTGGAATGTTCAAGCATTTTTCATTCTTTGAAAATACTGATGTTCTCTTGAATCGTTTTTAGATACCATGCTGGAGCTATTTGTGTTTTTTTTAATCAAGCAATTTCGCAAACAAAAAGGAAAATACTCCTCGTTTTTAAAAGCTTCGTTAAAAGTCTATATTATCTCATAGCAACATTCATAGAAATTATCTCCTTCAGATTCCCGTGTGTTTAGAAAAAGAAAATGCTATCTATTACCGGTTATTCTTATGTATACCTCCCTGAAAACAATAAGGCTTAGATAATATATAAACTGTTTGTGCTTTATTGTGACGAGTAGCAACACTTCCTGCTGTAGAACAATAATTGTTTATATCTTCCTCACCATAACTTTGTCCAACGCTGAAGTAATATCTGAGTGTTGGAATGCTCAGATACTGACAACTATGACAGAAATTTATTCACTTTCGCACAAGTGTTTTCGTAACTTATCTTAATCTCTGATGAACTGCACCAAGCGACAATGTCCAGTAGTTAATTATAAGTTTCTGTGCAATAAAGGAAATTTAGTATCAGTCATACGCAGTGAGGTGAAAATTTGGAAATTTCACTTTGAATACTCCCATTTGCTGTTTTGGACATTGTTGTTCTTCTTGTATCAACGCTAGTTTTAAATGGGGATTTTAGGTAAAATCCTAATGAAGAGGTAAAGTAAATTAATTTAAGCCAAAATACAACAGTGAGTCAACACATACATACTACCATTTGAAGATTTAAGTTTGATATGCCATCCATTGTTTCCATTTTCGATTTTTTAATTGTGCTATTACTATTTCTGTACAATCCAAAATTATTCGATTTAAGAGATACTAATGCTTAAACTCATAATCATTTAAAAATACTACAAAAATTGGTCGGTTGAACTATAACCCCTTATCAGAGAAGAGTAACGGATGTAATTGCTCGATTCAATTGTGTAGTAAGTGTTCTGGATAGAATTTCTCCCAACTCACTGAAGGTTTCATTTTCATCTTCACTTACTTCATTTCATTTATAGATTATGTTCATCGTACTCCTGAGGTATCTCATGCTGTAGCAAATTTAATGAGATCTTTGACTCGTAGTTTTAACCATCATTCACTGCAGAACTACAATTTGATAAACTGAAGAGCAACGTAGAAAAAGCGTGTTGTTAAAATGTGTAGAGTAGGTAAACATATTTCTTAGAAGTTTATGATCAGAGCATATCTTTACGTCACAAAAAACTATTGAACACATTCATAAAAACTCAAGTGTTTGCGTAAAATTTTTAAAATGTTGGTGGCATGTAATGCTTTAGTAAACAATAGTTATGATTTTATTAAGCGTGCGTTTGCATGCAGGAATATTGGTCACGAACTTTGTCAATTTCTGTCAACTATCACAATTTCTTGCGGGAGAACACAACTTAGCAATCAATGTTTAATTTGAAAGTTGCATTTATTTTTGTACATAATGTATGGCTTTTCCCCTCGCAAGTATTGATTTTCTTTCTGAACGAGTGTATTGAAAACATTAACATGTTGAGAAGTCCTCTGCTTCAGAAATTGAGACGCAAAAGTCTGCATGATCGTTATTGTACGATTTTTCCCTTCTATCTCTCATGAAAGATAAACTTAACATCACACTGATTATGGTTTCATCTTGCTCTAAATCTACTTAAAAGTACAAAAACTTGTATTCATTTTACCAATTTTAATTTTGAAACATGTAGGGGTTTGAATTGCGTGTAGTTCTAAAATCTCAGTTGACCAGGAAGTTAGTTAAGGAAATAATGTACAGACTGTAACGGTATCATTGTGGTTGTGTGAGAATATTTCAAGTGTTGTTTGATATGTTCAATAAGTTTCCGAACGCCTTACCAAGTTCAGTTCAATTGGCTTAGTTTTGTGAAATTAACGAACGCAATGCCAAAAACTTTTCATTTAGGATTTTAAGAGGGTGCATTCCATGCAATTGTGCGATTTCTGTCAGTAGGATAATTAAGATCGTAAAGTTTTAGACGTTGCAAGCATGAGTTTTGCACAATTCAGTGTCAAATTTAGTGTTATTATAGATTAAGCATCAAGATGTTGTAAGCCTTGTTAATGCAAACAGCAAAGAATGTTAAGAATAGGCAACAGCAGTACATGCTGCAAAATGTAAAAAAAGGAGTAGCCCTGTAATTCAAATTTTTCATTTGCATATTGTAAATAAGGGAAAATCACATGGAAACTCAGCACTGGCCACGTTGAAACCAAAATGAAATTAGAAATTAAAATTTCAAATTCAAATTTTGTACATAAGAGTTTCCTACTTTTATTCAGATAAATGCAGCTTTAGTTCATAGTGATAGCGTCTACATAATAATTAACTTGAGTCATAGTATTTCTCTTGGTTGCATGCGTAACAAATAGGCTGTTGTACTTGATGTTATTCATCTTAAATAACTATGAATAATGGATGAATTGTAAATAAAGATCCTAACTGCTATATTTGATCTGTGTTTAGCCTTGTAAAATAGTTTGTTTTTTGCCCTGAACGAGGTATCTAATAACATGCAACAAAATAAGTAAAAAATCAAAGGAAGAGAGTGGCCAACTCGTTCGGATTGAGAGCTGCTCAAATCAATCGGAATATGTGAATTGATGACCATAGAAAACCGTTGCCCGAACTGGCTGCTTTCTGCGCCGGACTCCGCAAAGGAAGTTGGAACGGTTTCCAGGCTGAATTTCCTTCATGTATTGGGTGACGGAACTCAATTTGTGTAGACTATTGTCGTGACTTGGAGAAGCCAGTATTAGATTCCATTGGAGCACAGATTGCTTCTCAGCACACCGCCACAGTTGGTCGCGGAGGTGGTGTGTGTATGTTTATGTCAAGCCTCATACCTTACGAGAGCTGTGGCCAATTTTACCCATGAATGTGAATAATAATACCTTTGAACTAAAGCAAAAAATTGAATTACGCTAGAAAAATGTTTTCCACAATCTTGTGCACTTTTATTCATTGCAGACATAAAAAGCGCATGAAAAAATTTTTTTGAGAGAAGTTCATTTTCCAGTGTCAATGAGAGGTACGTCCAAAAGTAAAGATGCATTTAAATTTTGTATCTGCATGAGCATATTCCAGAAAATTATTCTTGAAATAGTTTCAACATATGTTGATAAAATTTATTAACAAATTCAGGAAAAAATTTCACACCCCAAAGCCTCATATAAAAGCACCAGCAAGAGTAACATTACATAAAAAATATCAGCATTTTAAGGAATGTAGAGGTTTGTTGATAGTGCTGTTATTTATAGCGGAAAGGAGCAAATGAAAAAACTACATTGCTCTGATATAGTGGATAAGGGATGTTTTATTTAAATCAAGCCTGACATTTCATACACCTTGTACAGTACTTTGAATTTTAAAATAACATACTAACTGCACGACGCAATGTGGGTTAAATCCGGAAGAGCCGATACCCATTTCTCCCCAGTGAGGAATTATGGTGAAGTTATTTCTTTTCCAGACGGGATTTTCACCAGACTGGTAATTTCGGGAATCGAACAGGTCACCATTTCCGTAAAAGGCTCGTTCTCAACCACTGGGCCACAGAGAGACCTCATATTCCAGTCGGAAAATGGAATTTTTGTAGGTTTCAACATCTGCTGATAAAATATAATTAAATTCAGCGGAAAGTGAAATTCACTTATCTAACACTCCAGCCTGCTGTTATGATTGCAAGGAAAAATATTTTTAAGAAATGACGTTCAGTTTCTTAGCTCTTGTATGAAACATGCCTTGTGAATTATCAAAATAAAATTTTTTGTTCGATCACGCGTAAAGTCTTTGTGACTACAATTTTTTTGGTGTAACGGAATAAAATAATGGGACATCTGTTTCGTTACATTGAAGAAAATCGCAGCAGTCATTTTATGGCGATACCAAGTATTGTTAGTTGATTTAATAAATCTAATTGTAATAATAGTGATTATACCTACCCATTCCGGCAAACTGAGATTCTTGAAGGAAATGTCTAATGGTGCGCAAAAATTAAAAGTAAAACCTGTTTTTAATGAAAGACTTTTGGCTTGCAATGTGATAACTTTACTGAACAGTGGATGTAGGTTTGGTTGAGAAACTGCTGCTCCATGAAGCTGAAGAGCGATGGTTTTGGCTTTTTACAATCCTCGCTTGCTATTATTTCCCAAACAGAAAATAACGAGCAATAATATTTAGAAGCAATAAATCACCAAAATTTTGTTGACTATCATGAGTGCAATGTATGGGCAGTGCAATGCTGCATCGTAAACTAAAGAAAAGATATGAACTCACTGACGTCCGAACAAACGAATAATATTTCATATCTTATTTTCACTTTGAAATTCAGTAATGTTTTCTTAAAGTGTGTGTGAGAGAAATAATAATTTTTCATTACTGCAAAGTGAGTAAATAGTACGTTGGAAATGTTGAATGATTTTTAAAAATGCATTAGGAATATTCTGATCAGGAATATAGAACAATAAACTATGTTACAACTGTATTATAACTAAATTACTATAGAACAATAAATAATGCATCTGAACTGAATATCAATTATATTTTAAAATCAACAGTACGAGGCTGACAGTTGAACTGCTCCAAGCGACCAGTAGAAAACAATTATACCCGCGGGCAATTATCCAACAATCCACGGTGGGAGATCGCCACAATGGAGGCTTCCTCTGTGCTGGCAGATCAAGTTACAAGAGTTGAGAGAGCTGCTTTCTTCTATAAAAATCCCCTTCGAAAAAAACGCAATTTCTTCTGAGTGAACACACTCGTTCAGCCGTAATGCGATTGCTTGATTCTGTGAAATATAAATGACAGGATCAGGAAGCGAGAGTCTTGAATTCACAACACTTAAAGATTTAAAGTATGAAGCAGACTTATACATAAGCAGGTATCAAAACATGGAAAATGTCTTCTCTGAACTGTGTATTTTAAAAAGTTGCGCACAGAAATTTCGATAGCGTTCTAAACTAGTCGCAAAATGAGTTAATACATCATTTACCACTTCCTAAAGATCGAATGTTACTGGAATACGTGTTGTTGCACTTTCCTCGTGAGAATATTAAATCGGGATGTGAAAATTTTTTACAATTTTCCAGTTGTAACCGCATCGAGTACTTAAACAGTATAGTTAACATCAAACAAAATTTCGAAGACCAGGTATTCTCTCCAGGTCGTAATCTCTCTCTTTGTGTTTATACAGTACATAGATATTGAAACAATTTAGCAATTAAGATAGAAGATTTCGGGTGCTCCACAGTGCCAGGTTCTCGGAAACACACTAAGACAGTCATGAGGATGGTTAAGAGAGCAAGAACGACTTTGTATTTGATACTAATACTGTGAATTTAATAGGTAGAAAAATGGAAAGGCAGATGATATTAAAGTTAAATTTTAATAAAAATGTGTTGTATCTCTATAAGAGAAAACTTAACAAATGTTGTGATTCAGCTATCTCCTAAATTTAATGACGTATTTGTTTATGTCATCGAACAGTTAAACCTGTAGTAGTGTTTGCTTTAATCTGCTATTAAATAGATTTCAGATACATTCCTACTATTTATGCATTGTGTGCGTAATAAACCCCTTTTGTTCTTGGAGCTTTGCTACAAATGATTTTAACTTCCTGAGAGATGACGCTGCTTCATCACCACAGCTGCTCCTGAGGTTGTCCTCGCTCTCCATACATCCATCCCATCACTTCCAATGCTCCGAGAAAGGAAAAGTATTTTATATAAAGTGTATAGGAATACGTGGGAAGTCTTTAGGGTAATATTTTTCGAAGTTTCTGAGCGAAAAAATTTAAAATTTGCTAATCAGCTGCCCGATACGCCTACAGAAGCTCGATCAACGCCACCTGCGGGACGTTTTGCATAACTTTGCGTCCTGCTCACAGCCGTCACTCATTATCGCTTGCGTACCAGCCGCCAATCGTTATCGTCAGCACACCAGCTGACACTCAATATCGGTACTCTGAGAGAATTTTTGTAACGCTCAGGGACGAATTTTGAAACAAAATTCAATCTATCGGCTTTGTGTAATTATACAGGCAATCCAAAAAAAAAAATCGCACGGGGATAAGTCCGGTGAGCGTGTGTGCCAGTTAAAAGATCCGAGAGATAAGCATTCCAGTAAACGTTTGCCTCAAAAAATTCATGACAATGCTCGATTAGCCCCATGCGATTTTTTTCTTTGAGGTCACTTGGAGTTGAAGGTGTATTGCAATCGTCCCAGCGCTCCGGAGACCTAGAGAACAATATTTAGGCGAAGATTGCAAGAATATGAGAAGACATGCTTGAAAGAGTGCATGAGAATTTCAGAAAACGTCTGCTGCAGGGTGTGGATTGTCAAGGTAGACATTTGCCAGATACACTTTAAAATTTATGTAATTAGAAACTTCCATTATCGTCCAATATGATAAAAATAAAAACATTAGTTTCTAAGTGTTCTTTGTTGTTTTATTTCATTCGTAAATCAGCACTTTACCACGCTCCACCCTGCACAGTTGAGAATAGCGGAGTGCTGAACTTTACTTCACGAAACGTATCATGGAAAATCAAGCTGATGAGGTCAGGATTTGGTTTAATGGACGATCGTTCTGATCATTTTTGATTTTGTACATCTCATACTGCGACGAACTGCACTAACATAGGAGAATCACTTCACCCTATTTCGTGAAAACCTTCCACTTGAGAAGAGAGAAAAATTTAAATTACGGCGTTAAATTCTTGGGATTACGACGCCAATACACATGCTAGTGGGCTCGCAGCACTCGTTTATACAAGAAGAAGACAACTCAAATACCTGATACAGAATATCTGTTCAGTTAGTCATGGTTCTGACGCATCAGTTTCTACGACAAGAGGGTTTCGTTGAAGTAAATCCGTAATTTTATCTTCAAAACTGGAAATAAGCTCTGAGTCGCAAGATAAATAGCTCTTGGGAGCAAAGGAACTGGAAAATTAAAATTAGTAAAGAGTCGAATGCTTGAGTCGATTGATATACTAAACCTTCATAAAATTGTTGTTGTTATATTCAAAATACGTAATAAAATTATCAATGAGTTCTTTTCAGCTATCAATCGCATTAAATTCTACCCAAAGTTATTATTATTATAATTTTTTCACACCTACAGGCACGTAATTGTGTAGTTGTAGATGTATTTTAAAACGTGTAGAAATAAGGTTAGAATTAGTTGCAAGTGGCGAAACTTATGAAGCTGAACTACAGAACTACATACAAATGCCTGCAATTCTATTTTAGGAATATTTAATGTTATCTTCCAAATCATCTTAACTCTGTACTTACAGAAACGCACTTATAGAAGACAATTTACTGGCGCTATGACGAAGTGTTCATTTCATTCAAAATAATTGTAATGTTTGCGAAACAAAATCTGATAACGAGTTCGATACGCTAACAATAAAATGTTAATACTTACCTTCCCTTGCGATTAAAAGTACTTCAAATCGTTTTTGAGTAGCATTTCGTAGAAGTGGCGCACTTAAAATGTTAAAAAATACTTCATTGAACAAAAATTGACAAATAATAATATAGAAAACCATAAAATCCAGTTCCTTCATGCTTATATAGGGTAATAATGACCTAAATGTCGAAAAATAATATCTTAGAAACTCTGCAAAAAATCTCACTATCGAAATTTTATATAATTATGCACCTCAGTTGATATTTATGTTGAATTAAGCCAACTTGAAAATTTTTAAACAAGTAATTCAACGCTTGTTGTTTAAAAAATAGTATATTGCGCTCAATTAATCATGTTCAAAATCAAGAGCAGTCTTAAAAACATTATTTTATACACAATTTTCCGTCGTCCACACGGGCCCGAATTCCCTGCAGTCGATGAGAGCGCATCACAATACGGCTCATTTAAGCCTAGCTCACTCAGTTTAAATCCTTGCGCCAATATTTGCCCCCGCATATTTCCCAAAGATCAGAGACCTAAAATATATTATGTCCCGCTCAAGAGTGAGACAAAATTAGAATACAGAATTTCAATGTAAATGAGGTGTTCATTGTGACAGGCCCTCTTGGCAGAATGCTGTAGGTTCGGGTACTTCTCGACATTCTTGTGTGGAAACAAATCTCCGTGTTATTCCTACGCGCTGGACTGCCTGTAAAAATATCAAAGACTTTTGAAGCAACAGGGTAGGGTCTTCGGAGGAGCTTTTCTTTATGCTGACCACAAGGCACCCGCGAGCTTTGCATGCCAAGCCTATCCTTCTTGGCACAGGATCGTCGGTCGAACATCGTTGCTGGCAACCTCATGTGTACGCTGGTCTTGGAATCGACTATTGTGTACAGCAAGATAGGAGGAGGGCATGGGTATTGTATGACTGAAGTCGTGGGTAACAATATCCACTGTTTTATTGCGATGATTAAGCGACAGGAGAAATTAGACAACGATATATAAAACTTTGCAGAAACGTGAAGAAGTAGTTAACATCAGATCAGCCACAGAAATTTAGGGTATCATTATTTTGATGGTTCAAAACTTGTATGTATTAAAAATACCTCATTGAATATTTGCTTTCGTGTAACAAAGCATATTTTTATAACGGTATGCTATACAGTGTGAGGGAAATAGAAAAAAAATCGGTTGTCGCAGTCGCTATTCCATCACTCTATATCTGAGAGAGTCTGGGTCCCATTTTTGCTTTGTAAAATAAGTTCAGGGAGACCACTGACGAGTAGGTGAATATGTACGAATCAAAATAAGCTTAGCACATTGAATTAAATTAACATAGGTTGATATATTTTAATTTCAAGTAAATAAAAATTCAGAGAGAAAAACAGAAAACAGAATCTAAAATATGGAATTACGTCTCTAAAATAAAGAATGAATTAGAATACGTTGCGAACAATTTTGATTCGCAATTTTTAAATGCATGACAGCTTCCAGTTTCTTTTAAATAACGCTTAGAGTTTTTGAAATGTAAACAGTGCGTCTTGATAAAATTCTAGTCATATCATCTGTAATCACATTCAAATTCTTAAATTCATATCATAAACTATGATGTAACATACGAATAAGTTTTGAGCGAGCACGAGAAGCAATTGAAGTACCGCTGCTCCTAAAATTCAATCAATTGTATAAACTATCGGCATTCAACTAGTCAACTTCCATATGGAAGGATTGGTTTCCTGAGCCAGCCACACAACAAATAAAGTTATCCACAACAAGCGCTAATAGCGGATGTTAGGAATCGTATTTCAACCACGTGTGCTGCAGTACATGTATTATATGCTTTGTACTGAACCTTCCTTTTCAATAAACCGATTGAAGACAGGGTTCAATTCATCGTCATGATCAAATTTCATGATAGAGAGCCGAGTGATTTTTTTTTAAGTTTGGCGTTCCTCAAATATAAGTCACTTGTAATCTTTAGTCTGAACACATCCTTGTCTGCTGTGCTACAATGGAATTTGATTGCTAAGTGCGAAACTGTAACGATATTTTTAGGGAAAGAATTTGCGCACATAGACCAATCTATCTTAATCTTCGAATTAATTTCAAATGAAGGTAAAATTTTCAAAAACTGTCGGTGTGTTACAGGTTTTGTCGACGCTCTGATGAAATACACGAGTATTTACTTCAAAAGATGGTTCTCAAGTCCACTCTTATATTGTTATAATGTTTTCATGCACGGTGGAGCACATGCATACTCCTGATGAATGCACGATGCTATATAGAAGTCGGGCAGAAGCCTTCGGTTCTCCCTGGTTTGTTGGTCACAATAGACTGGGTCAAAAGTGCGTGCTTTTCAAGGCAACTTCATAGAAAGAGACGGATAAAAAGATGCCGCAGACGGTTAGGTTCTATAAAAAGCCTGAACCTGTTCTCTGTATTGAGTTTGGGTGCTTGAAAAAAGCTTCGGTGGTGACTTGATAGCTTGGGTCATGGGCTGGCATTATTTTCTCGATCAAACTTCAATGAAAAAATCTAATAGTCTCAGAGAAATATGAACTGAATTTGTGTTAAAAATTAACGTTAGATTTTTTCCGAAGAACTTATTCTAATGGTCCTTCCAGTTTTTCGTTCCATTCGTTCTATCAAATTTAAGCGATTAGTGAATTACTATTTTTATGAAAACTGTTTGTAATCGTTTTCGGTTGTGAATCATATTTGTACTGCTAAAAATACTAATGGATTAAGAAATTTTGTGAAGTACATATTACCTGAAGCAACTGGAAAGCGCAATCGCAAATTTCACTAGAAATTTGATTATTACAGAAGACCTCATACTGTACGGCAGTGAAAAACACATTAAAGACACCGTCAGAATTTAGCAGAAACAGGTTCCCATGCAGCCTATAGGGAACATTGTATGCTGCCGCTCAAGAGCAAGATGAGTGGTCTTCCCAACGCCGGTCTTCGTAAGATTCACTCAGTCTTCCTTCCATATGCTGTTCTCAAGTTATAGGTCTATGACCAACTGATCAGAGGGACAACCGCTGCGCGGCTTGCTTTTGGATAGATGCATCTCCGTCGGGTAGCTTAAACTATTTGGTAATAAAGTCTGATTTAGAGAGTAAAAATGTAGTGAATGGCAGAAATAATTACTCTATAGCATGAGGAAGCGTAGGAACAGGCCGCATGATACGAGTTTAGCAGAATGTCATTTTATGAGTCAATCCGAGCATGCCATGCAGCAGCCAATAGGGACAATATTGGAAAGTTGGAGAACTTCACAAAGGTCGTGCTTGATGGGTGGGAAGCCCAAACGGGTTTTACTTGTTTAACGGATTATTTTCTAAAGATGAGACAGACAGCAGTTGTGTGGTGTCTTTACACTGAAAACTCTTTGTGCTTTTTGCTCAAAAGGTCTAAGTGAAAATCAGTGATCATGGATCTCTATTCGAACGTAATTATAATATAGGATGGTTTCCGCGAAGACAGTAATTGTAGAATATTCTTTCATAGACTACCGTACTCCGGTGTATGTAGATAAAACATGATAAAATATAAAATGAACATGTACACTTGAGTACAGTTGATGGAAAAGTATTTGCTTTCTAATGGAGCTTTATAGCTGTTTGACAATGTAAATATCGATCCCCGTTTGACGTTTTTAATCAAGGCTTAGAATTTTTCCTGATATTTTTTTTCACTAGGAAAGTAGGGAAAAAGGTTGAATCATAATTGGATAACAGAATAAATTAGTTTCATAGATACACTAAAACCAAGAAAACTTTATCTTAGTTTGAGCTTCGAAGCACTTGATAGAAAAACAACTTATATAATATATGTGAGAACTCTGCCATAAAATGCTACAAAATAAATACAGCGAGCTTATACGTACACATCATTTTCTCAAGCAGCTCTCAAGGTTTTCTTTCACTCTAGAAACCTTCTTTTAATCGCCCTTCGTGACTTTCCTCAAGCCTCGGTGACCGCTGAAATATTTGCATCACATTGAGTCTTCAGCCGCCACTCAAAGGCATATTAATATGAGATTTTCGGTCCTTCAAATAAGGTTTCTTGTGCAGTCAATACGTCACACTCGAGTCATCTTTACTGAGGCAACGTTAACGTTTCGAGTCTCTTTCTCGAGAGGTTATTCTAAGACGGCGGTTGAAGCTCGCCACAGACTCTGTCAATAGATCATACCTGAGCAAATATTGTGCTTTTATCAACTCATACTCTCCAGGCATGGATCCGGCGTTGTTGGGAAGGCTGCGTGTTCTGCGATTTGCTAGGACAAGTTCGTAAGTACTGTTTTTTATTCTTCATCATCAATAACGACATAGGCAATCAACACAATTGATATTTGATGCTGTTTTAAATTAAACCCAAAATATCAACAGACGTATGTCGTGAAGGAAGCGAAACTTAGCTCATAAACTTGGGCAACCTCAAGAAACTCAAACTGTTTCAGCAATAGTTGATTCGTTGTGATGGGTTTTCCTTGAAATTCGTCATTGTTTAATGGTGCGCAGAGATCGTTGTTCGACTTGAAGATTTTCCGAGAAGAAAGGCGCTCGAAGAAGCGGCCGTCACCGATACGGAAATCCGGAATCACTTTGGCCTGCGTATAGCGAGAATGAGAGGATCTGTTTCGATTTCACCAACATATACAGATTCAGAAGCTACTAATACACACACACTTCCTCGATATTCTGCTCCTTTTCTTTAGATTACAAAGAGATCGAGAGAACGATCAGCTTCCTGTAACGTTTAAATATTGCACATTCAGTGAGGAAGAATGAAATAAAACACTAACATGTGGGCGTCTTTTTCATTTTCATGAGAATTTTGGAAGACTTGAAGTAGCTGATACGGAGCACTTTCAGATTTGAAGCTTTAAATTACCCAGCCTCTACAGTCAAGCTATATAATGCAATTACCCACAAACTTGGGGTCAATTTCGGTAAGCTAACTATGGAATACAAATGAGTCTGAATTTCCTGTTTGTTTGCATCAGCATGTCCTGCTATCAGGTACCGTAATTTACTTCGTTAGTAAAGATGTAAAATTTTCAAAATGAGTTATCTTTTTTTGAACATACATTTCTAAATTGCTGAAAGTCCTGACGTTTTTGTAAGGTGTTTAATGTTTTGCGCGTTGTGCAATAAATCTATTACGGGGCCAGGCATAGCTCAAATATCCAGGAAACATTTGTTCCTACGTACAATGCTAATGAAATTCTGATACGAATAAATTTTCCGACAGTAAGCATCATGGCGACTCGTACCTTCGCACTCTAAATCAATAGCTTGCGAAATAAAACTTGCGTTCCCAATCGTCGAGTGCTCCATAAACACAATAATATAACTTTTAACATTATTAAAAAGTAAACTAAGTGTTATTCTTAAAGCTTCGTAAGAAATGTTTAGGAAAGCTAATGTGTAGTTATTGAAAGAAAAACACTTGTAACATGAAGTTCGTAGAGCGTTTGTAAAATATTGAGCAATTAAAAGGGTAAGTCGAACGTTGTCCTTCATGTGAGCTGCATTAGTGCGTCACATTAGGGCGTGTTGCTGCATCCTACACCACTGCTGAGAGCCGACCTCATTTCGGAGCTGCTAGCGTCTGGTTGCATCGAGTGGAAAATACGTGTTCCCTTGATTTCATTTAACGAAAGAGATTTATTGAACGAAAAATATTTATTTCCCGAAAAATATTCTTTTAACGAAAAATATTTATTCAACGAAAAATATTTTTTAATGCAAAATAAATATTTAACGAAAAATATTTATTTGACGGAAAGTATTTACCTAACGAAAAGGACTTATTCAATGAAAAATGTTTTTTTGACCAAAAATGAAATATAACGAAAATATAACGAAAATTAATTTTTTAACGAAAAATATTCGTTTAACGGAAAATATTTATTCAACGAAAAATATTTAGCCCTCACTCTTTGCAGCTCATAATTTTGAAAAATTATGGTGAAAGAGGTATTTTCAACTCTGTTTGTGTTCGAGGTGGCATTTTATTCTCCATCTTTTATTGGACAGACTCGATCTCTTACGAGGATTTGTTAAACAGATGTTCACTTTGCTCAAATCGCAGATTCACTTAAAATATGAAAGCGAAAAATATGCTAACAAAACTAGTCATTTTATTAGAAAAATAAAAAATCGGAAACGTTTCGGAGTCCAGCTCCATCATCATTTCTGTCAAATACAAAGTATGATCAATCCAACGTTAGCATGAAAACACGATCGATAATAAATTCCAGAATGTTCAAAAAAGAGAAAAAATGGTAACTATGCATTAACAATCTGAAGGGGATACGAGCTAAGCATGTTGCTTAAAATTGGTTTTTCCTTAAAAATTTGCAAAGATTCTAAAATCACAAGGTCAAAATCACGGAAAGAACTGTCATTTTAAAATCATCATCACGTATAATTGCTCGACATTTCTCGTCGTGGCTGCATATTGCTGGATGAGGAGGATGAGTCAGCAAGTTCCAAATTCAGCAATACGCAGCCACGTCGAGAAGTGTAGTGCAATTATACGTGATGATGATTTTAAAATGACAGTTCTTTCCTTGATTTTGACCTTAGGTTGTTAGAATCTTTGCATATTCTTAAGGAAAAAACAATTTTAAACAACATGTTTAGCTCGTATCCCCTTCAGATGGTTAATGCATAGTTGTCATTTTTTTCTCTCTTCAGTACATTCTGGAATTTAGTATCGACCGTGTTTTCATGCTTACGTTGGATTGATCATACTTTGTATTTTACAGAACTGATGATGGAGCTGGCCTCCGAAACATTTTAAGATTAAAAAAAAAATCAAATGATTAATTTTAGTTACCTTTTTTTTGCTTTTTAATTTTCAGAGGATTTGTTCCTTCAAAAATGATCAAAAGTTTCACAGGGCTTAAAAATTCACAGTTAAGAGTTTTATGTCAGAAATATACATCTAAACTTTTTATCTGGAAGTTAAAATCAACAAGAATCACAGCGGCGGCATATGAGCAAAAACAATGTCTGGGGTTATTTATTTTGATTGTAAATATCTACAATTCGAACTAAGAAACGCAATTTTCGTACTACCTTCAGAAATACTGTCAATTACCGGACAATCATTGGTGGAATTTAAGAAGTGATATGAATTAATCGTGTAATTGATGACTATCTTAGGTAAATATGGAAGCAGCAGTCGCACTTTGCTCATAATTATACCGCCGTCGATTTATAACGACTTTATGTATGTAATATTGAATTTATTGCATATCATTCCTTGTTAAAAAATAAATATAAAATACAAAGTAAAATACATTACCAAAATGCAAATGCAAAAATATTGTAAGATTGATTAACGTTTAACGACCTAGTCTACGCAATCTTGTACACAAATGCAATATTGTACACAGAAAAGTTGTACACAAATGCACCAAACAAAAGGGTCAAAATTGTTAAGTTTGCCCCCTGTTAGAGTTTTAGAAAATGATTTATTATGACATTTTTTTCATGGCATATAGGTTTCAATTATTTTACAAACAGAATTATCACACTGTAATAAGAATAAAAATTTAAGATAAGAGCTATTCAGACTTTTAACTTGTATAATTACAAAAGGTTTTTCCGAAGAAATTTTTAGGAAAATTATAATATTCGCATATTTTAGAGTTAAATGAAAAGATTTCGAGTTCCAGTCAGTTCGCGTACGATCAATGAGCTTTCTATTGGTAATTTTGTGTCATCATCCATTTTTACAAATGAAAACTGTAATATCAATTCGAGTTGCCGTAATTGTTCCTTGTATCAACGCTATTTTTATCATGGACGACATTCCTCGTCATCTATTAATGTAGTTGGAATATAGTGCGTTTATTTTCTGAATGAAGATTTCAATTTGAAAACCTCACTCTGAGTTCTCACAAAATTGATTTACTCTAATTAGGTGTCGTACATATCTTTTCCTCAGGTGAAAAAACATAAAATACATCATGGAATATGTTAATTGTCAAATATTCACGTAAAATTGTTACACTCTGCGAAGTCCGAGTCGTGTTAGCTACAATTGTTGTCTAATCGATGCCAAAGTTTTTAAGAGTTTTAAAAACGATTGTGACTAAAAGCACTTGTATTTTTCCCTATTTAACAGAACATGAAAACAGGGATAAATTTTAAAATGTAAAATAAAGTTTGTGTTAAACTCTTTTCAATTAGGCATAATATGATGATCAATTTAAAACAATCATCAAATTTCCATTGGTCTGATAGTGAAAATCAAATGCTACAGTTCTGCTTGCAGACAAATGAATGATTCGTAATAAATGAAGTGGTTATCAATTTTATTTGTATTTTCAGTTTGGTGAAATACTCTTAACGCATATGTGATTAAAACCTTGTTAATTTCGCCTTAGCAAAATATCTGAATAGTTACAATACACTGCACGACAAAAGTAGCAAATACCTTATTCGACTTCCGTATTAACTAACTAAAATTAGTTCATTATTTAGGTAGGAGTGATATACATGTTAATATAAACAATTTAGCGAACTTATGTCATTTTTCTCTTGCGAATTAATTGCACAGCTCGTTTGCTTTACTCAAAGTATAGAAAGGTTAAAATTTCTGGATGAATTTTTAAGCTTTGGTAAATTGAAAGGAATGTAGCTTTAAAATTTTTAATTGCATAAAGCAACAATGTTTTTGCTGTACTTTTTAACAAGATTACGTAGAAATTGACATTTGAACATTGATGAAATTTGCTCTACGTCAGTCAAGCTTTTATTACCTTAAGTTATTGCAAAATGTAAAATTCAATTTGATGTAAAAGATGATTTTTTAAGGGAAATTTACAGGTTTTGAAGTATTTTAGTAGCTGGAAAAAGTTATGGAGAAAAGGAAGGGCTTCTATGGAAAACCTGTTCGATTGTTGCCTTCTAGTGAACAACCTCAAGCAGACTCCCTTGCTGATCCGCCATTGGTTGGTGCCTCCGCCAATGAGAACGCCGAACCTGAAATACTGTAACAGTGACCAACCCCTCCCAGAGAAATTTAGATGTTATAATGGCGTCTGAGTTTCACAACGTTCAGTTTCTCAATGTTTACGTAGAGTAATGGAAAATAATTCGGTTACTGGAATTCTAATACGATGCAAAGTGATTGTACAGAGTAACACCTCGCACCCATTCTTGTTTTTCACAGAGTAACCCCTAATTTCGAAATTAGTTTGTGTGAAAGTGAAATGAATAATTTACAAATAAATTATCATATCTTGTTTTGTCCGAGTAAAAGTTTGAAAAAAATTAGCTAAAAATAATGTTTTGGTGGGAACTGTAAAGTTGAACAAAATATGAAGCGAAGCATGCGTTATTAAATAAATTTGTACTGAAAAATTACCCTACAAAAGAGCCTGTTCCGACACAGTAGAAAGAATTTGCTCCTGTTTTCCACACAGAAAAATATTCCGTTCATTCAATATGAAAGCTCTTGAACAGTTCGACAAATTTCAATGTGAATTTTCTTGAATAGACGAACAATAGTCCGTCAATCAGAGCAGACTAAGAACACTCGATGCGTGCTCCAGCATATCGATTGAAAAGTACACATGCACAGATATCCACTTTCTTCATTCGTCAATAATAATAAATGGTGGCCGAGTTCCCATGTCTCGGCCATTGTTTCGAGGGCACAATAAAGGGCGCGTTAGAGCTCGCACTCACCCGGAGGGAGCTCGATGATCATGGCCCGATCAGGGTCGCAGGACTTGCTGTCTCTACGTTACATGATGTGCATTTTGGGAGTTCTTAAGAGCTGATGCATTTACTACAGAATGCGCTTCAAAGTCGCTAAGCCACTAGCGTGAAGTAACCTGCTAAACTGAGTTACAGTCAATCCGAGTATGTAATCTAGAGAAGTTGGAGGGAAAGGGAGAGAACGATCCAAACCTGTAGGAACTAATCTGGACTAAACCCCATGTTTAAATACATGTTAAGAGGCCAGGACAGTGTAAATCATCTAGTGAAAGGTGAATGCATTCAGAGTTCATGGTTATACTAACAAAAAAAAATTTAACTAGGTGCTAAGTAGTTGACTCTTTGAAGTCAAATTTAACACAGAAGGAATATTGCAGTCGTATTTGAACCGTTGACGAAACATCGTAAATTTGCTCCCCTGTTTAAGGAGTTAAGTAAGGGCCCTCAGCGCTCACCAGCCACCTCGTGATGAACTAAGACGAGGGTTTGTTATCGATCTTTTGTTCTTCTGTTGCTGCTCACATGCGTGTAAAGCTTCTAATTTGATCATCATTATGCTCGACATGCAATTTGTTTTACATATTTATTTCGTCTAGAGAATTTTTCCTATTATAAAGCACAAGTTCTTTCCTTATATCGATTTAACTGAAACGTTTATATTACAAAACTTTTTGAAGTAATCTTTGCATAGCTCACAGAATCCAGCAATATCCAACTGTTAACAATATTTATAGCTGTTTTATTTTTTTTAATTTAGAATGCTTCTACACGACAAAACCATTCTTAATAGTTTTGTTAGCGGGGCTACATTGAACTTTGAAAAATACTTTAGCATATACGGGTCTAAAACAGTTGAACATCTAATAGTTCAGTAGTATGCGCCAAGCATTAAAAATACTGAACAAATTAGCTCAAAGAAACAAATTAGAAGCAGACCTACTGAGTAATGAAACTTAAAGTCATCAAGAACCAGGCTCAATTAACATTCTAAACGATTCAAAAGCGCGGCATTTCGTCCCATTGAAGTTTTAATCTTCGCCTTAAAATCTTTCTTTGCAGTTCGACATTCGATCTGTGGAGGTCTTTATTTTTGCAGCTGTCGTCGCTAACCAGTCAAACGAGTCCCTTTTAGCCCCTCGATTTCTTTCAATATTCGCCGTCTGTGTAATTCTTTCTTATTCTCAAACGCGAAGTAGCGGGGCACCCAGAGGCTAAATCAGGCAACTGATGATCGATCTGCGTACTGTTAAACGTCTCCTAATGGCCTCCCTTATTACGCTGTCGATATAACAGCGTGATTCCTCAATTAAACATCGTGTAGACATCGACAGGCTTTTTTACATATGAGCCGGTTCCAACCGAGCATGTATTGATTTGACTTTCCTCTCATTGCGTTGCTAGCGTTGATAGTCTAGAATCAAATGAAACTTTTTAACAAAATGTTTCTCATTTTTCTTCAGTTAATCTCTCTATTTAGACAGCAAGAAATATCCCTTGTTTGCTTTGTAATTAAAATTAATTAATACTTTTCCGTATTAGTCACCTTAAATATGCAATCTCACGAGCTAAAACCCTCTACATGCTTAATAATATTAGACTAAGTACGATATCGTACATCATGTATTTCTGATGACTGAATTCCTACTTTTGATTATAAATCAGATTATACTGTTCTAGAATTTCTGTAATAAATTTAGCTACAAATAGCTACAGATTGATGTACAATACGATTGCACGATTTTAAGTGAATCCAAAAACTCATGCTGTTTAAGGCTACCAAGAACAAACGTTTCAAAAATTGAGAATGAATTTGGTCTGATATTAAAATCGAATTAATGAAATAATACAATAAAACAAGGCAAGGAAAAAGTACTTAGTCGTTTGATGAAAGTACGTAATCTTTCCAGAATTTGTTCACAAGCGCAAGTGGTCGAGGTCTGCTCATTGTTTTGAACTGAGTTAAATAGATAATGGTAATTAAGAAATAATATTTTGAAAATCTTTCTATGAAATCGAGTTTTAAGTTAGCATGCGAGGATTATTCTTCGCTAGTTAAGAAGTTAAAATTCTAGGTTCCCATAACGTTGAAGTTTAAACTGCGATGTGTTTTGTCTTGAATTACAATAAATAAAAAGAGATAACTTTTGCTGTATGTCGTGACAAATGTGGTATCATAATGTTTAACATAAAAAGTCCTAGTTTGCACTAGATGACCTATAGTAACTACTCAAAGTTTTGTACACGGAAGTTTCAGCGTGGATCAGCACTGTTAAAAAATTAAAGAATTTTCTGAAACTGAAAAAATGATTCCGCTCTGTGCCAGGCTTTGAATTGTAAATTTTTACCCCACTATTGCTCTATTTTTCCTGTGCTCTGATTTCATTCCATGTGCACAAGAACTGAAGAGGCTTATTTGCGTCAGTAGCCTAATTTAATTTTTGAAGGATGTTAAAATTATTTTCACTCTTTTATAACTGCATCAAGAGTTCCCCCAACTGAGCCTAAGTCCTGTTACAAAGAAATCAAAGAACCAATGCGTTTCAAGCTGATAAAAAGCTGCAATAATTCCTTGTTGGGGAATAAGGTGCCGCATGCGACCAAATTTTGTCGCATGATTTTTCACGTTTTTGCACAATTTTCGAGCTTTTCTAATCATTGTCGGGAATAAGCGAAGCATGTATGCACATCAGTCGTATAGTAGCATTTTGTTTTTTATCTTCTTTGTTTAGTTTGCTATCATTTTCACGTCTTCCATCTCGGCTATCATTCGGAGAGCAAATATTATTAAAACATTTTTGTGTATCAGAATTATTTTGACCTCGGAATGATCAGCGACTTTACGAAGACGCTGCAAGCACGAGTAGGAATGGTTGGTGTAGAACCTAATTTATTTTACTGTTCTTGGAAGAACAATTTTTCCCCAGTGTTGTATGGCCTCAATCTCTGAAGAATGGAAATATTTATGCATGCGATGGCCCTATAAAATTGCAGCTACTTTCTTTTGCCTTTCGTAGTTTAACTAACATTTCCAATACGAATGAGTTTGTTTTTGATGTTCTGGGTTAGTGATGTTTGAGGATAAGAGTTACGTATCAATTCCAAACTAGAAGCAATTTCTAATGTCTAGAATGGGCTGGCAATTGAACGTAACGCACCGAACTGACAGTTTAAATATCTGAAGCTTCCTAGTTTTTGGTAGAGAATAATGCACGATTGTCCGCTAAGTAAAACAGGAAAAATTTCTTCAACAACTTCGCAGTAGACGTTTGTTCAGGGGCTAACCACCAAGTGCTTTTTTCCTATTTACTTGATTTCAACCATAAATGAAAGTTATCCCTTTTTTGAAAGTTCCGGACTTACATCCCTAAAATCATCACTAATGCAACATCTTCTTAACCCTAACACAGTAATGAAATACTGCTTGCACAAATAATATTTCCCATTTACTATCTTTCCCACAATCCAATGAATTTAGTTACCTGAAGATTAGTCACAATATAAAATGGGTATCAGGTTTTCGTTAGCACAAATATTATCAAATGAACAGAAAGTTATAGCATTGTACTGAATGTTAACTTGATTTTAGTGCGAGCGGTAGCTTAATTCACGCCGTTTCAATGTGGACCGAGTAATTCAGCTTGGATTGGGCATCGAAAAAATATTTCAATTCCTATTCATACCTTACATGCTCCAAGAATTGAAATTTCTAGACCAATTCATCACATTCATGTTATATAAAATGAGCATGAGATTGAAAATTTGGAGCTGTATCATGTTTTGAATTTCATTTTAAGTTTCGACATCGATTCACAGCTGCATTTGTTTTTTATCCCATCAGTAAACTTTACCAAGCAAAATTGAATCACATTATCATTCCACTAAGTATCTGGAAAACAAGTATGCATCTTAAAGAACCGATCTCACTTCAACACACAGTCCTACTCAACGCTATTCCATGAGCCACTTTGACAGTCCACGTCGTGCCTAAGTGACGCAATGAGTTCCGCTAGTACAATTTTCACAATTCTACTTACATAAAACAACTCCCAGTTCCTCTTTGTTTTCTATTATAGCAAATTGAAGCCGTTGAAGGCAGCTCATTTTATGTCGTGAGTTGTGCGCAGGATTTTGTCATACGATCGCGCAGTGGCGCGCCAGTGAATGGCAGGCGCTCAAAGGAGCGATTACGGCGCTTCTGTTTTAGCGCGGACGTCTCAAAGGCGCTTTGTTGGCCCCGCGCTCCCGGCCTCGGCATTGTAACGGATTTCTTCACGTTTTCCACGTCTACTGTGTAGTAGTAAGTACCCATGGAAGTTATAATAAACTTGTTTAAGCGAATGCTTATTACTTAAAGTATTATATCTGATTTTTGATCGCATTTAATTAAAGGCTAAATTATAATGTTAATCTTTTTGTTAACCCACGAAGTAGAAAACTAAAAGTGACTCTAGAAAATAAGTGACATTTAATAACTAGCAGCTGTCCGTTGATTTTGAGTTGATAATCCCGCAATAAAACGGTACGGATAAATGATAATCATTCCTATTCAATCAAAGGAAAGCCTAAGAACGAAAAACTAGGTTAGTTCTACAAAGCCCCCTATTAATAAATGAAATAAATGAAATTATTCATGTTCTATCAATATGCCAAAAGTGATGAATCGTACTTGGATGATTATTATAGTATAACGATTTGATTTCGTAAATAATTAAAAAAATACGGTATTAACTTTATGGGGTTAATGAGCGTGATCACATTTTTATCAATCATTACGTGAAAAAAGACAGAAATCAGTCCACTCAGACCCAAGTTCCGAGGCATCAATTTTGTACAAACTCGGCCTAGTTCCAGCTCTCATGGTCTGGAAAGTTTGCGCTTCACTGAATCTAGACTCGAGTTAAAATCAAGGACTGGACACACGCGAATTCCTGACTTCTCGAGAGCTCTGGACTTGCTCCAAGTTAAGTGTCCAGTTCAAGTCGAGCATTGTTCTGGCCTCACTCCTTCCCGCGTCTGGAAGCCTGGCACTGGCAGACCGGTGGTCGCTACTGAACAGAATTGGACAAATCGGATCAGGGATAAAGAAGGAAGTGTTAGAGTACGGGTGTTGCATTCATCATTTCAAGGTGGCAAATAAGGAAAAATTAATCAATTTGGGACAAACGTTCAACTGAAAGCTTACGTTTCGGTAGTAGTGAAAGAAGCAAGCGAATGTGTTTTTCTATAAAATAATACACAAGAAAAAAACGAAAATCTGTGAACAATGCCTTGATAAGAAAAGCATTTGTTGTAGTAACTTTCGATGCATATACTCATATACCCACACGTACGCACACTCGTATTTGCAAGTTAATCGAGGAAAATGAACCTTGAGCACAGAGAACGATTTATTTTAGTGTCCTGTAGTTTTGAGAAAGGAAGCTGTGACATTGTGTAATAAATTAAAACAAAAATCCAATGGGCATTTATTAGACTTCTGTGTTCATTTATAACCTTTGAATTGTTTTAACTTCATTGGAATTCGGCTCGTAGTAAAATCGTTAATAATGTGGAACTAAACACAGTGTAAAATTTACGTCTGCAGATAAACTCCTAATAGTATTCATTTGAGCTACCAACATAATGAGTACAAGCAGAATTGTTATATGATAGGCACCTTAGTTACTTTTTAAATTTTTACACGCTCATCAAAGCGCAATGTTCCGACAAGGACAATTTGCCAATTTTCAGGGAGTTGTGACCTTTAAAGCTAATTAATGAAATTTTTCCCGTTATAAAAAGAATCACATTTTTAGGAATCAGGTCCATCATCATGAGTTAAGAAAGAACTTTTGGATTTAAGGAGCGTGATGATATTTATTTTGACATCTCAAATACGGCAAGGCATTAAATTCGTTTCACTTTGCACATTACCAAGGCTTTTTGCGTTAAGGTACACAACTTTTTTGCATAAAAGGATTTGTAATTACATTGTACTCTTATTTTATAAACTTTATCCTAAAATCAATATTATGAACACTCGTTTAGCTGATCTTAAATTCCAAATGTAGAGCGTTTTCAGCCTCTAATATTTCCGAATAATTACTGTTGTTTATCCAACAATAATCTGCGATCTCTAATTTTTCTTCGATACAGCAAGAGGCCTCACTCCATTCTCGCAACCTCCCCCCTCCCCCCTCCCCCCCTCTATAGGGAAGAGGGGGTTACAGAGCTTACACTCCACCCTTCCTCGCCAGCACATTCTCTTCTTTTGTTAGGCAATAATTCTTTCATCAATAGAGAAATTCTCCCTTCTTCCACCCCTCTACCGACGGCGTTGCACTACCCCCTCCCTCTGTTACTTGCGTCTTGTTTAATGGGTGCATAATATTGATATTTACATTATACCACTGACCAAGTAACTCTTCCACCCACACATTGCAGGATGGTCGGAGCTTTAAAAAGTGAACTGTCGCCTAATGGAATCTAAATTTTGAAATTTAAAAATAGAGGATGCTACTGACAAAAACATTCCAAGTACAATTTTGGCTGAACCTTTTAATACACCAGTTTACGTTCGGTTCTCTTTTGAAAATGACCTGATCATATTGTATTTTTGGGTAAATTTGTTTCCTATTACGTTCTTTGAAGCTAACTGCCGAGGGGTAGTTCCTTCCTCGTTCCATAATCGATGAATATACCTAATGCCTGTGCCAGTTTAATGATGGGGGTTGTTATAACGATAATATAAACACATAAATACTCTCGTTAAAGGGTTAAACGTTGTTTTCAAACAAAAAATCAAGAAAATAGACACAACTTAACGACATTAAAGCACTTTACTGAAAATGAGCTCAAATGTTTTCAAAGTTTCGGAGAAAATCCTAGTGATTTAAGAGTGGATAGACGCCAATGTTTCAGTAACTCTGTCATGAAGTGAGGGCTCGGACAAGTAATCTGAGCAGTGAGCACGAAAGAACAGTCTCAAATTTAAGCTATTTAAACACTCATGGAATTCAAATAAAAAAAAGTAAGTGCTCTATAGAGAATTTTGAAATGATTTAATCCTGGACAGTTCCCTGTCCTTTAGAATTTAGTATATTAATGCTCCGAGAATTGAAGTAATTTTCTATGCAGCAAAATTAGTACCCAATTAAAATGGTTTTGAGGCTAACGAAGGACTCATAGAATATACAATTATATTTTTATACTTAAAGACTACGATCGTAAGTATCATCGTACATTTACGCCCTGATGAATTTTGTCCATTCAATTTTAAGTCATTTCTATTTTGAGAGATGAAAATATCGCTGATAGTCTCCGGTAAAAGAATACCATATTTCACTACCTCAAGCTTTCCTCAACTCTGAAACGAATACATACTTCAAAGTTAATCATTTGCATCAAAATTACTTGAAAGTGATCGTAGATATTTGCTACTATTTTAAAATATAATTACTGATAAACACTAAATTCTTGAAAGAAAGTATAGCAGCTCTGCATTCGTGGCACAGGGCATTGCAAAACAGTGAACATGTTAATGCATTTCCCGAAGTGGATCACGTTGCTGGAGTACTCGAACCATTTGTGTGGAAAAATACTCTCAATCAAGCAACATGCCCCCAAAAAATTTTCAGTGCGCTTCGAAGGTTGTAATAAGTTTTTGTTAACTGCTTTGTTACCGTCTAAAAAACAAGTCTCAACTGAAACACTATATAGCACAACACAAACACGACCTCTGAGAAGAGCTTCGAAATCCTGGGAAATTCCCTGATCACCAAATTCCATCCTCCGCTGAAGGCAGTCGATGCAACTGTACACCAACGCCTCATCTCTGCTGCGGTCAGGAAAAATGCCGAGAGATTTTTGCTCTTTCGAGTCGTAGTTTTTTTGTAGGGGAAATGAGTTTGACACATGAGGGAAAATTTAGTTATTAACTTTGATTTATTTTTGCATTGCAGGATCTCCCCAAAATAACTCATATTTCGTATCTGGAAATGATTACTAGCTTAAAATATATTTGCTAGTGCTTATTCTTAACGCAGGTAAATGCGTTATATGTGCCATAATTGATGTTCATATTCGACTCCGAAAACATGTTTTCAGGTTTCTCGTACAACTTCATCATTTTCAACGATGAAAAGTTGTTTCTAATTCACTATCAGTGCTTTTATCGCTCTAAGTTAGTAGGGCTCTGTTTTTAGCCTCTGGTTTTGAAACTTATTTATTAATTTTTTGTACTTGAGCTTCCATCGTTGCAAGCAGATTCTGAATCAGATTAATTTGTTTCGCTTGGCAACAAAATACTCGTACAGATCTCTCTTTCAATGACCGTTGCCCTAAATTTGATTTATTAATGCTTCGTAAAAAAACAGACATGATTATAGCTTCATCCAAAACATAACTGCTCTCCTCAAATTAATAAAATATAGTCAATGATTTTTGAGTCTTTCTGTCTCTGTGAGAATAATTTTCGAAAATATTTTTGGTAAAGATGTGCAGTTCGATAAAAACATTTAATTTATGATCAAAACACTAATTTCATTATTTTCGTTGTCAAATTAAGAGAAAGAAGCTGAAAAATCGTACGTTTGAAAATTCGATCATCTGAAAGATTTTAAAAGCTTACTGAATAATACGGTTGTGTGCCGCGATGTTGGGTGTTTGATTCGCTATCCCGAAATCAAGCTTCAGTCAGAAAAAGTTGGTGACATATCTCATTATTCTCTTTGTTTTTGAACAGAGAAATCTACCGCTCGTGTTCTCTGGACTCATCAATGCTGCTCGTTTATTGCTGCGGATTATAATTGCTGCAAGTAAATTGCACACTGTAATAGCAGCAATTAGGAAAGAGTGAGCTAAAATAGAAAATAAACGAGTTGTATTCATGGCTTGAAACAAGCACATCATTGACTGTGCCAATAACAATAAAATAATTATTTGACTCGCTTTGGCTAATATTTTTTTGTAATGTAATTAATACAACACCAATAATGAAATAAAATAGTTGAAATTTAGATGAAACAAAATGAAAATAATAATTATAAAAATATGAAATTAATTAAATTTAGTCTCGGGTAAACACATGTTTCTGCATTACGAAAGTATCGAAAATTCTAATAATGATAAAAATGACGATGACTTAGCTGCGGTTATGTTTTAAATTATTGCATTGAATAGACCAGTACTTACCTTTAGCCATGATAAGACCAGTTCATGGTACTACGTTAAACTTTAATTACAATCAGAGTTAGGCTAAAAGTCATTCAGAATGAGATATATGTTCGTAAATATTAACTTTTAGAAAGTACTTAAGAAATAAATTAAGAGTGAAACAGAATTGATTAATTGGCAGTGCTAACTTTTAGTACGCAAACATTAGAGTGCTAGGTGACGGCGCAAACATTAAGCATCAACAACGGCATTAGGGAATTAATACAATGAAATAGTCACCCGAGCCAGAGTTGGTCAGCATAGTGACGTGACCAGCTCGAGTCGCTGCCTGACGTGCGGTACAATTCAAGAGCGGGTTCATTGTTCGCGGCCTCTGGAAATAATTGCCGGATGCAGTCCAATGGACAAAGCATTAAAAAGTTCCACCCAAAACGCCATAGAAATCATTTGTGTTCGTTATTGTAGGCACGAAAGAATGCAAGGCGATACCGGCGAGCCAGATTGTGTTCGGCGGCTCCTCAAATTGATAAATGGAGCGGCCGTTTTAGCAGTTAACTGCAGCGCTGGCAGCCCAAATGAGTGGTGTCTGTGGTGCTGTGGTAGCATTGTAGAAAAATCGATTACGTTCCGAGATCTTTAGTGGTTGGGGTCTGTTGCTCATAAACTACATATAAGTAGTTGTCGCTGTCTTCACGCGTAAATTAAATATAGGAACTTGAATTTCCTGTAATTGTACTGCATCACATTTTCATACAAATGCACGTATGATTTTTTGTAATGAGGGCGTAAAAAGTAGCATACTAATCAGCAGTCCTTCATGGGCTCCACAGAGACACGTTTAATTTAAAGAAACCTTACCTCGATCTTTAGTTTTATTTTTATTTTTTAAAGGTTACTTACTTTTTATTTACTATAGGTGGCCTCCCCTCATTGCGTTGAAGGTATGGAGATGAATTGCATTCCGATTTAAAAATAAGTATAACTTCCAGCCTTCGGCCGAAAATGCGCTTCGCTCTAAGCGATTATAAGACCAATGCTTGCCTATAGCGATGATAAGACCAATGCTTGCCTATAGCGATGATAAGACCAATCCTTGCCTATAGCGATGATAAGACTAATCCTTGCCTATAGTGATGATAAGACCAACACTTGCCTATACCGATGATAAGACCAATGCTTGCCTATAGCGATGATAAGACCAATGCTTGCCTATAGCGATGATAAGACCAATCCTTGCCTATAGTGATGATAAGACCAACACTTGCCTATACCGATGATAAGACCAACACTTGCCTATAGCGATGATAAGACCAATACTTGCCTATGGCGATGATAAGACTAGTTCTTGGTACTTACGGTTAGCTATGACAACTCTAGTTATTAGAACTTGAATTTGGCAATTAATCAGTTATTGGTACTTACGTTTAGCGATGCTAACATTAATTACTTTGCGTCTAGGAAATATTATTTCACGTCTGTGCAGTGTTCCGTCTCGTGCTCTCTAGACATTTTATATCGTCTTCATAGAACTGGATCTTACGGGGTGCACTAATGTGAATTCGAATTCACTAGATCCCATATTATATGTCTCTTGTTGTTTCATGTAATTACTGATTCTTCACTCTGTCAAAATTTGCTTCAGACGATATTGTTGAAGGTTTATAGTGGACATGTAAGAAAAATGCGCTTTATTATTCTCGCGCTAGGCTTTTTGGAGCGTTAAAAATTGAATGATGATCTGCAATAAAATTTCTTTCAAGTCCTGCATATAATTCATGTTCCTAAAGTTTGTGTACCTAAAAGTAAGTTTACCCAGGCGTTTTCATTCACTCTCTATCACAGGAATTTGCAATAAATATAATGACAAAAGATTTTTAAAATGAACGAAGCATATTTGCGAATTCTTCTTTTATTCAAAAGACGGCTTTGGACCGGTTGCAGAGCACTCATTTCCACCGATAATTAAAATTTTGAAATTCATTGAGAGTATTAATAGCAGGAAATCATCAATTATATATTTATGAGGGAAGACATTGGACATTCATTCGGACAAATGATAGGCCGCCACCAATATTGGACGCGCCAGCAGGCCTAGAGTGTCGTTCCACCTTCATTTGTCACCCGCTGGCCTGATCTCAGTCAAATGATCCTTCAGCTCGCTGCTCTCAGCTGCCCCAGTTCTGAGGGAGAGGCGTTACTCTCCTGCCTGTTGCAACAGGGGAATATGAGGAAGAGGTATTCCTCTCTTGCATATTGTAGCACGGGAAAATGAGGGATAGGTTTTACTCTCTTGGATATTGTAACAGGGGAAAATGAAGGAGAGTTGTTACTCTCCTTCCTATTGCAACAGAGAATATGAGGGAGAGGTTTTACTCTCTTGCAAATTGTAACAGAGAAAAATGAAGGAGAGTTGTAACTTTCCTCCGTATTATAACACGTGAAAATATAGGAGAGATATTACTCTCCTACCTACTGTAACACGCATAGTTGAGGGAGAGAAGTTGCTCTTCTACCTTGAGCAACACATGTAAAGATGACGAGTTTGTGTGACATGTCCATTGTCAAATTAGAAGGAACTCTGAAATTAGTAGGATGGAATTTTCATTTTTGCATTTTAGTTTTATTTTAACGGATATTGAATAAGTTCAGTACTGCGGGGTTTTAGTTTGATGTATACGAAAATTTAGTTCTCAAAAAGTAGTTCGGAAGCAAAAAATAATAACCAGGAGCGTAGACCTCAACTTCGGCTTCTCTGTAATTTTTTAAATTATTAATTAATTGTTACGATTATTTTCATGCTGTTCATACCGTTTGAAGTGACTGAGCCATTTTCGTTCATTCTCTTTCGTGACTTAATTCTAAAATATAAATTTATTTTTGAATGAAAAATTACAAACAAATTTAAAATCTCACAATTTTTGTTCTAGCTTTACGAGCAACATTAGAATCGGCTACTAATATTATAATGATGCTTTAGACACGGGGAACTTGAGAAACTCATGAAAAGATTCAAATTCTCTAAGACTATTAACGACATCTTTAGATTGTTTCGGTCATGTTGTGAAGAAGACATTTAGGCAGTTGAATTTGTTGAATGCGTTTGGCTGTTTGTATATGCGTACAATATGATTGTTAACGTGATGGAAAAACTTTATTGACAAACTTTCATATGTTAAATCGAGGAAGGGATAACTGATAGTCAAATGTTGCTTCCTGATTCGAGTTAAAAAAAATTTAGTTCAACTTTATTATTTAACTGAACAAGGCTTCCACACTCAAATTTGAGTTGTACAGAAATTGTTTTTGGTTGTGCCTAATATGCAGCGTCAGACAGTATCAAACGAGCTTTTCTACGGCAATATTTAGCAAAAAAATTTGAGTTCTTATGATTCTTATGCACTCAATGTTTTTAATTTCTGTGTTCCTATTTGAAGAAAACTACAAAGTAGCCTTGAAATTGTTGCTGTAAGTTCTGTGAAATTGTTGGTATGAGCTTTGAAATAGTGGTGAGACTGTTACTGTCATCCCAGTTTAACTTTTTTGCCGCCTGCATGCGTGTTTTCCGCCGCCTAAGCTATTTATTCGCTTAAATCGCTTAGGCAGCGAAAAACAAGCATGCAGCGAAGAAAAATTTAGACTATTATGTTTGGCAATATTGTATTGCTGTGAAGTTTTGAGGTGGCAATGTTATATATTACTGTGAGTTTTGAGAGGTTAGGGTCGTATTATTATAAGTTTTGAGGGGGCAATGTATCACAGTGAGTTTTGAGGAGGCAATGTTGTACACCTGTGAGTTTTGAGGTGACAGAGAGATCACTGCTGGGTGTTTGTGGTGACAATGAGATTTTTACTGTAAGTTTTGGAAGGCAATCGGAGTTCATTTCATCGGAGTTCACAGTTCATTTTGAGGCGAGTGTGTCAGTACAACAATTTTTATCGCACTGACATCAGCAACTTTAGAAATCTTAGATTTATTCGCACCGATGAACTGATGCTGCGTAAATAAAAATTCACAAATACACCGGATGCGTTGGTCAAGAAGTTGACTATACTCAATTCAAATTGCATAAGTAGCAAGTAGCTTTTTATCATTTCTACTGCTAAAATTTTAATAATAGCTAGCACGTCAAGCTCATTATCTTACTGTTCAACAATAATCTAATTAGAATACAATGAAATACAGCATCACAAGAAGCCTTCTTGTTGTCTCTCTGTATTTTGCCTAAAATCAAAGCGGTATTCTTTTCGAAGAAAGAAGTCTTTGTATTCTTGACGCACCTTGAAATAACAAGGTTGAGGGAGAGACAAACCAATTTTAAGAGAATACCTTACAATGAAGCGTCTTCTTTTGAGCACAGAGGGCTATCGTTGATGACACCTTTGTGTTGTTTTCAAGCATTGAATTCACCTCTTAATTGGAGGGAGACCAAGTCTCCTCAGTTGCTAGCTTTATTAGAACGCAAGAGAAAGGCGCTAATTTAAAGAAATGTGTTTAATTTGAGACACTTTAATGAGTGCGGTAGCTTACAGGAGAAGAAACACTAGGCATATATTTTGCTTTATTGAAAGTTAACCTATAATAAGTGGGTATCTCTAAGCTTACTAATATTTGTCGAAATAATGGTATCAATTGAAAAGAAGGCACAACTAAAAAAATACGCGATTTTGGCAAACATTGAACGCTGACGTGGAGGTGTTCCATACGTCAAATGCACACACACTTGTGTCAATGAGCTCAAACATCAGCATGCTTTTCGGTTTGTGTTGCTTGACTCATCACGGTCCGCAATGTGGGCTTCAGCCACGATCTTGTGGCAGGTAATTCCAATTAACAAACCCTGTTCTATGGAAGAATAATGCAGCTTGCGTGCTCAATAGATTGCCTTGTGTCTATCCCACGAATGTCACTCTCCAGGATCAACATTCAACACTGAGAGGTGAGCGGAACTCAAGTATTTGTTCGCTGTGCTCAAGACCGTATAATAACAGCTAATTAAACACAATGTGCGCCTCTCGATCTCAAAGTGATTAGCATTTGAAAGCGCTGTCAGCATCAGTAGACGACGCAAGAACCACGAGGTTATTTCTTTGGAGAATTCGTTTGTTTGCGGCCAAATGCGTGACAATAAGAACAAGAACAACGGAGCTGCAATGATTCGTCATGGCATTTCCTTTGCATCACAGGCGGGCCGTTCTATTCGAGGAATCTATTTCTGATTGCATCTGAAGCCTCTCAGTGGCTTTGTTTTTTAATGAGGTCCGTCTGATCACTACATCATCTCGCAAGATGTGAAAATTCTCTCACATTCTCTATTTTTAGGAAAAGATTCAGTTTACTCAAACTTTGCGAAGTTCTCAGAGGAGTTGACGATGCTAGCAAAATGCGCTCTCCCACATCCCTCAATGGGTAAGACTTACAACACAGACAGTAACTGGTTATATAAGTTTGGTTTTCAATTCTAAGAAATTCATGTGACTAATTTCTCACCTTGAAATTCTTACCTTACTTAATTTCTCACTCTAAAGATTTCAGTAACGCGGCTAGCTCCGAACAAGGGATCGTGTAAGCAGAATAACAGTAAAAAGAGGGATCAGTTGTAAGTAGGCATATTAACAGAAATCAAGAGTTATAAAGGGTTATAAAGGGTTATTTTACCTCGTCACCATTTAACTATAGTCTGATCTCTCAACATCAATTATTGATGATGTCTTATAAGGAAACTTTAAACACACATTACACTCGTTAATATTCCAAAAAAGAATTATAGCCATTTGTGTATTTTCTTGACAGTTATTTTTTTACCGTACCAATGTTGCACTTCATGAAACAGTCGAGCTTAACAAGCATCTAAAAACTACACTCTAAGTTGAAATAATTAAAATAAACTACCAATGCGAAAAATGCGTGAGTGTAAATCAACTTTCAAGTTTCCAATAGTTCCCATAAAACTCTTTTTCATCATCTTTTGCGCGTTATTTCAGTTTTCGCTTAAAATTCCTATTTGCAGCAGGCGGTAAAGAGTTGTGTTCTGTCGCTGGTAAGAAGCGTTCAATAAACATGCAAATGGGAAATATGCATCGGGCCATGGCGACAATTTACACTCAAAAGAATTCCAAATGAGGGCTGCCGCTTGTGAAAATTCCATCGTTCACTTGATGGATGGCAAAAATAACGGGAGTCGGACGCTATCTGATGACACTCGCTGCGATGGATGCAGAGGCCGTTCTCGTGCAGCGCTCGTGTGTGCCTACTCTATTGAGACTGAAAATGTATAGTTGGAATGTAGCTCTAGGGTCAGGTAACGTAAACTACGTTGGCAACTTGATGATAGTTGGAATGTAGCTCTTGGGTAAGGTAACGTAAACTACGTTGACAACTTGATGATAGTTGGAATGTAGCTCTTGGGAGGGGTAACGTAAAATACGTTGGCAACTTGATGATAGTTGGAATGTAGTTCTATAGGGTAAGGTAACGTAAAATACGTTAGGAACTTGATGATAGTTGGAATGTAGCTCTTGAGTAAGGTAACGTAAAATACGTTGACAACTTGATGAATGTACGTTTCGCTTGGAAAATTATTCGATACTTGTTTATGGCTATCACATCGCGTGACTGGTTCTACCGTATTTAACGCTGTTTCCACGTTCAAAAAATGAAATAAAGGAAGGAAATTCAAGACTGAGATTGGCCCATTAGCTCGCTGGTGTTTAGGGTTGACACCTTTTCCGTTCAATGTCTTCCATCAAGATAATTTAACCTTTACATGGCTTAAATCGATAAGAAGTTTCATTACATTGGGTCACGACAGCGCATGGACGAGTGAATTTCTATTTATGTAGATACACGATCAAAAACGTTGACGCCTCAAGGACATAGATGAGTGTTTCAAGTTAATTTCAATATTTTCATTGTAAAATTGTAGTTCACTCACGACCAATATGACTGATTCGTGCTAGAGTGAACAGTTTATTTCAAGATATAGGTCTTGCATGTACAAAATGAACATGAGGGCTTTCCCAAAAGACTGAATGAGACTTGAAAAACTCGACCAAATGCTACACAGAGTAAATTTAAACTATTTGTTTCTGATTCAAAACTGACGATTACGTATATCAGGAAAATGTATTTTTAACATTAAGATTCTATTTATGGGTATTTTCTGGTTTAGGATGCAGATATGAATTGAATACAGGACCCATCAATACACCAAAACGCTTCTAAGTTTTCTCTAACAAAATCTATATTTTATTGAAACTTTGATTTTCCTTCTCATAGGACCACCGTTTCATGATTTCACTATTCTTGATATTCAGCTTCTTCTGTTATGACAACCTCTGTAATAGGAACAAAAACAAACACTTCTCGGAGTCTGACAAAACTTTGAAAACCGGAAGAAACTTTTTTCAAAAGAAGTGCTCGAAGTTGTATCCAAATCAGTATACTGAGTGCCACACCACAACCATCTTCAAGCTGAAAGGTACGTTATTTTTCCACTTTATATTTTCAACACCTTTAAGAAAGAAAATCTCTCAGTTACATCTATATCTGCTGGCTGTGATACCTCAGCAATCCTCAAGTTAAAATTTGCCGTATTTCTACACTCTATACTTGTAATACTTTTTGAGAAAGATGCATTCAGAGTTGCATCCAAATCTACTCACTGCGATGCCAGAGTTATCTTTAAGTTAAAATTTGCCGTGTTCCTACACTCCATACTTGTAATACTTTTTAAGAAAGATGCGCACAGAGTTGCATCCAAATCTACTCACTGCGACGCCAGAGTTATCTTTAAGTTAAAATTTGCCGTGTTCCTACACTCCATACTTGTAATACTTTTTAAGAAAGATGCGCACAGAGTTGCATCCAAATCTACTCACTGCGATGCCAGAGTTATCTTTAAGTTAAAATCTGCCATGTTCCTACACTCCATACTTGTAATACTTTTTAAGAAAGGTGCGCACAGAGTTGCATCCAAATCTGCTGACTGCGACGCCACAGCCATCCTTGAAGCAAAAGTTGCCGTATTTCCATACTCGCAATCACGAGGTCGCAGAAGCAGCGCGCGATCTTGTAGCTCACTCGGGAACAAACTCCTCCTCAATACGAAGCTCTTCAAATAAATTAGAGAATTTTCAAATTGTTTCCCGGTCTTTAGGAAAAGCGCCCCAAGTTCAGTCACAATCTAGCGGGAAACCCTCGAGTAAGATCGTCCGCCTTTAGCCAGCATAATACGAAATGTAATTGGAGTGCCTCATATGATGATATTTTTGAGAAACTCTGTCGGTATCGTCAAGAGGAGATTCTTTTGGCTTGCAATTTTAGGAACACTTTTTCAAGGGATTTGCATTCAACAAGAGAGGGTTGAAGGGCTTTTGCTGATGAATCTTCCAGAGATGGGGAGCATCGCTCGCTAGTTCAAGTGGAGATAGCATTTTTGTTGCCTCCTTCAGTAAGTGCGAGGCTTTGAAGGAAGCAAGAGACTTCACCGTCTATCCCGGCCAGGTGCGAATTTTAACGAAGTTATCAGCTCTGAATTGAGAGACTTGTGAATGAACCATTGCGAGCTGCTCTTCAGAGCTGCTGCCTAAACTTTTAAATGAAGCAAATTTGGCAAGAAGAATGTCAGGGCGTTCGTGTGGTTGTGAACACTGTTTGCTGGAGCTGAGAAAACGCCACAAACATGGACGAGGGAACTGGTTAAATAGTATTTCTACTTGAACCTTCACTCTCATCCGACAAGTGTTCGCATAACTAAATGAACCGAAAAAATCAGTTTATAATTTTTGAAACTTGAAGTTTAATTTTAACTGTGCGGATATTCAGCATCGAGTGCATGCAACTGAGAAACGTTATTTTACATGTGATGTATTTACTTATTTCAAAATAGTCTGTCTTCTGCATACAGTACTGTATTTTATTAGTGAAGGAATAGATACGTCCAATGTAGGTACTGGCAATGGCTGGAAAAAAATTGTAACGCTTGCAAGCGATAATCGAGAAGGCTAATTTCAGTTTCCATTTCTAAAGTCTTCACAAAACCTTATAATTTTTTGAGGTGTATGATTCATTTAGATTCATTCAGCGGTTTTTTTGCAAATAACTCATCCCCATTCTCTTTTTCTAAATTACTCAAGGCTTTTGGAAGAATAATTTACAAATATGATAAAAAACAGAAAATTTTGTACGCAATCGGAACGTTACCAAATTTTGCAATGTGTTTCATTGTCATCATTCCAAGAATAATTACAGTTACTTGTGAGCCCCGCATGCCTTACATGGAACACCCAATAAAATGTTCATAGATTGTATTTCTTGAAGAATTTGTACCCTAATGAATATTTGAAGTATACTACCGAGTGGCAGCTCAGTCCTTGTGATGTCGGTGACAATCTGATACCTGTGCCAGTCTAATGGCAATGATTAAAATAACGATGTTTTGAGTGAAAAATTCCGATGTTTAAAGGTTAGAAAGTTGGGCAAAGGCCTCGAACGGTAATGACAACGAGAGATTGATTTATTTTCCTCTTTAATTCCCTCATGGAAATGGGTCTTATGACTGCTAATCCCATGCAGTCTAACTTTTTAGCAGCCTGCATGCATGTTTTCCGCCGCCTTAGCGATTTAAGAGATTAAGTCACTTAGGCGGCGAAAAACATGAATGCAGGCTGCGAAAAAGTTAGACTGGGATGCGATGCGTGCATACTTCTGAAGTTAGCTTGTTTTGTATTCAGCGACTCAGTAAGGTATTACTGCCACCTTGCTCAAAAAGCCAAATTAGACACAGTTGTTTGCAGGGTCCTGGTCTGGCGAGGACGAGGACTTATAATTTCTTTACAAGATGAGGCCAGTCAAGAAGAATGAGCTGCTGTACGCATTCTCTAGTTGTCAGGCTGTTTTATTTTTTTTAATGTTGAAGACTCGCATCTCAGCACTTCTACCCATGCGCTGTTTAGTGACATTTTCCTCGTCACTTCCTTGCAGTGCTAATTGAGCATGGCTGCCTAATTTGTGCTTTTATAAGAACATCAACTACATGAGTTGTTTTTTGTGGGGGTAAATATGCGTCATAATTCTGATAAGAGGATTTTTACTAAGTTAAAAACCTTGTGTGATTTCGCAACATCTTACCCATGAGTAAACTAAACTTGACTGCCCCTCTACCAAATCTCGTCACATTTTTTAATAGATTAGATTTTGTTTCCCTAAATTTTTTGAAGCGCTCAACGAGGTTCCACGTCAGAGTATTGCTCATTCTGAAAATTATCTGAGAGTAGAATTCTATTTTCTGATACCCTGTGAATTGTTGTACTAATGCGACTAGAACTAATCAAACTCAAAATCTAAATTCAGACTCAATATCGGAATACCCAGAATGAAAAGTAAATTTACGGCATCATAGGCAGAAATGTTGATATGCTGGTTTCGAATATTTGACCCAACTAGATGATTTAAGGCTTAATAATTATTTTTTTAATGTTCCATACATGAGATACACACTGAACTGAAATGCGTTCAAGCATGACGAGTAAGATTTTTGCGCAACTTACACAGAAATCGTGCGAATCATTCAGTAAAATGGAACTCTCAGTAGTTCTGAATCCCACTCACGTACCTGTGATTGTTGAACAAAATTTAAAGGAAGTGTTCATAGTCAGGTAATCATTTAACATAATTTCAAGAAAGTATTCATGCTTGTGTGATTATTTAATAAATTTCACGAAAGTGCTCATGCACATCTAATCATTTAACACAATTTCAAGAAAGTGTTCATACTCGTGTGATTATTTAATAAATTTCAAGATAGTGCATTGCCTTATTGAAGTTCAAGTTTATTAGCGAGAACGAGGGAATATTTGCGTGTGTCAGTTGGAATGCTCGAATTAATAACTGGCAGGCCCCAGGCCTCCGTTTATAAAAGGCTCTAATAAGAAAGGGACGACGCTGCAAAAAGCTGCTTCTTCTGCAGTGGAGATCACGAGGCTGTTTCCTACGAAGGGCTCTTTTTATTCAACTCGGCCTCAAAAACAACGGTTGCTGACAGTCAATTTGAAGTCCTCGCTTTTTTTTTCGGGGAACAAATTTAAAATGTAATTACTTTCCCCGACCTTTTACTTGAACCGTTAAAAGGTAAACTCGTGTGATGTCTGGATGAGGATTGGAAATTTAAAAAGAAATATTTGCAGAGCTCAAAATTAATAAAAGTCCCTGGAAATGCGACCAAATGTCATGGTATTAGTCAGCTAATTACCCTGAATCACATCCGCGTAGATTTCTTCTTTAATTGTAGTTTTTCACATTCACCGACATTTTTGTTTTATTTTTAATGAACTTAAATTGTGACAATAATGTTATCCAGTATCTAAAACGAGGGAAAAGATGTATTTAATATATATGTGAATAAATTTAAACACTTATTAAAGACTAAAAATGGATTTTCTTCCCTTACAACTCATACTTATGATTACCGTGTTTTCCATCAATGCCATATTTTCCAGTAACCCTCTCTAACGAGATTTTTTTATCAAGCAGCAAAATCCCGAGTGCGGCTTAAAATTAGAACACTGTACTGTCATCCACAATCAAAAGTAGGTTGTAATAGTCAGGGGGTTATCAGATTCATTGGTGATCTGAGACATTCTTGTGATAGTACAGTTCCTAGACCAAAGGCAGGGAGTATCAGCAATGGCAGGAGATTCTTGAGTAATCTTTATGCTACGGTGCCACCACATTTAGGACAAGTATAAGGAAATGTTTTCGATTGTACCTTATATCAATTGCATACTGTGTAAAAATGAATGGCAACTGGAGATGATTAAAACTACAATTTTTGAGGTGAAATATAAATATTCCTAGCAGAGGACGTCAAATCTTTAAGCTATTGTGGATATTTTCAAGCTATTACATTTGAATACTACATTCCTGTGACATTGTTGCTGCTGTCTCAGGCAAAAATAAGTTAACAATGAGCGTTTCATTTTGCGTATGAAAATTGTATTTCAGCTTACGAATCCAGATGAAATGGGGGTCAACGGCAGTGAATGTATCATAAATATTTGAAATAATGGGATCGCGAAGTGTTGTGAGAAATAAAAACACACACAAGATGAAGATGGCCAAATTTTAAATTCAATCTAAGGAAAATTATCTTATAAAGTCTTCATTGGCTGCTAACATAAGTGTGTAACTGCAGCGTAAGGAAGCATTTTTCAAACTTAGCGGTTTTTTGGGTCAAATAGCGTACTTTTGAATAGAGAACTTACATATACGTGTGCTCTATACATGCAGTGTAGCAGGCCAGAATCAAAAAGTTATTCTTTGAGCCGAGGCTTTGTGAATTACTTTTAGGTCAAACTAAACGAAATATCGGCATCTAAGGATACTTTATTTCCAATCAAGTCTGATACACATCATATTGTACATTGGTTTTTCAAATGCCTTATAACTAACGCCAGGATGCCGTGGTGGTTTCCCCCGGTCAAGATCGGTTCCCATTTCAGACACCTGGTTAGAGTGGGGTATGGTGCTTTGAGTTTTTCCCCTATACCAAACGGAGAAAGTCGCCACACAGCTCCTGGATTCGAACCCTCGAAACCTTCACGGAAGAGCGGGTTCTTGAACTACACGGCTAAGACGAGCACGGGTCAACGTATATCTATCTCAAAAAAATCCAAGCCGATCTTGTACAAACATTGTCTGTATGAAACTGAGTTACTAAGCGGAGAAGTTTTGGGTCACTATAACAATATTCTTGCTGAAATGTAATTTTTACAAAAAAGAGCTTTATACACAGCTGATGACATAATTACGCACAGAATGACCACCTAGGTTACTTTTTTGAGATATTTGCCCTGCTCTGATAATTTTCTTCTTAATCGGGTGATATTATGGGTTCAGTTCAATTCAGTTTAATTACCTCCTTTATGTATACAAATATCTACTCAGGAATTTTTTCCAATGAAATTTGAATGCATTAACGTGCGAGGATAGACAGATAAAACTACGTTAATTGATTACTCCTCTGTTGGATAAAATACCGTATTTATAACCCTATGAACACTTGAAAAAAAATGAAATTTACTTGTCGTGATAACTAATTTTAAAGCAACTATTGTTTGAGGGAAATGCAACGGATGATTTTAACATAAAATACGAAATTCAATTTGCCCAAAATAATTTACAAAATAAAAATATAGGCCTTCAAATCCGACATTAAACAACACAATGAAGAAAACATCAAGAGTTTTTCATAAAACTTGATTCTAGTTTTTATTCTGCTTTATAACATAAAACTCGAATTTTTTACTCTGGTGCGATTTAGGTTTGAAAGTTTTATTGCAATTGATAATTTTTTGCTTTTATTTTTATTCGTGAACTTACACAGCGAAAAATTACTCATATCATCGCTTATAGCTACAGTTTTGATTATAGTTGTAATTTCAAATAATTTCTGAGAGAAAAATTATATAATTCTTCCATGATATTCCGATATCTGGACAATGAGAAAAATGTTATAGTTACTGCTAGAACATTTTTTGAATAAATTATAGAAGAAAGTTTTTATGTTAAGGACTAACTAATATAAGATTTATGAAAAAGTTCCATTGCCGTTTTTTTTTGCTTAAATCTATAAATGAATGATACAGATTAAACACATTACCCGCGAACGAAATGAGTTGTCTGTAGAACAAAAGTTACAGCAGTGATTTAAAAAAAATGTTGACGGCCAATCTTGGTCGATCACCAACTTCACTTTCCGCTGTGTTGTCTATAAGTGTAAGAAACGCTCAAAAGAAAAGGATTAATTGATTACATATTACGTAAATTTATGCATGCATTTGAAAAGTCTCCGTTGATATTTATTTCACTCTAGAGTGTATTTTCCAGCTCACGTTGCTTCATGTCCATTCAGAAATGAGACGTTAGGAATTACTTCCGCAAATAAAAAAACTTTTTGATCCTGCATTGGCTTGGCACATACCTAAGATTAATAAATCTATCATAGCACTGAAGAGTGGTCTTATTTCCATAAGTACACTGTCCACGAAAAAGTTGCATATGCAAGCCACTTTCGGACCGCACACAAGATAAGCTATTAACGCCATTATAAAAAGGTTGGAAAAAGTAATTAGGTCATAAATTTGTTGCTAGGTAGAATAACTAATTTTGCAGTGTTGTTCTAATGAAAAATTTGGGCCATTTATTGATACATGGGAACCTTGTAAATTTAATTTGGAAACAGAAGTTATAATAATTAAATCGTCATCCTTTCCTGTGAGATCAAAGGAACTTATGGGACAAAGTGGATTATTGCATTCTGTGTTTGGATTTCCTCATCATCAGAGGCAAAATGACTTATGCCTACTTTTCAAACTCGTTTTTATATTATTTTCTGAGAATATTGTTAAATAAAAATGCACGATGCATATACACAAGTAACGTGATGCATTATTTTACATTTATGAGGAAATCTTTTTAAGGATCCATGTGAGCAGGCTTTATTTACATTTTTTCTAGCTTTTTATTTGAGTGTACGCTGGATTAATTGAAGGCTATCGGTATGCTTAAAATTTAAATAAACTGTTCAAATATTTTTCCGTCCCTAGTTTTTAGCGTAGGAATGTGATTTCACTTATGAAAAAATTAATTTAGAGCAGCGTTTTTCCTATTCGTGGCACAAATGGCTTTACCATTTGTACCTATTCCAATTTTTGAAGTTCGGTAATTAATCATTAATTTGGTTTGAACAGTAAGATAAAAGACCTCTAATTTTAAGATTTACAGGATGAGAAACTATGCTATGATAGGACAGAAAAATTATGCATTATTCTTTTATTAGATTATATTCTCCATCATTAAATGTGGGACATATTCTATTGCATAATACGTAGGACAGAAAATGTCTCTGAAAATCAATTGATAAATATTCTTGAGCTGGAAAATATTTTCTCAGATTATACTAGAATAGCTGAGTTCCATGTTTAAACATTGCCTGTCTCCAGGAATTCACGACACCAAGAACTCTTAATGTGGCTTCAGCTAGCAAATCTTGCATGAAAATTTTATTTCATGAACTTTTTGTGTTTCCTCTACAATTTAGTATTTATTTTATTCAAATGGATAAACGTAACCTTTTTGAATTATAATTTAACACTCATTGAACCGTCAATTTGTCTCAATGATTATGAGTGTTTTCAAGATTTTAATTTGAAAGCGAGTACTTTGTAACAAATGGAGGCGTGAGCTAAATTGCTGAAAAATGTTTACTTTCGCTCCACCAGTCTTCAACGGTGGTGATGGCACAGACTGTGGTGATGGTTTGAGGGAGCCGCGAAGAGCTTTATTTGCAGGTAAGAAATAAAAAATCGACTCCAAATACCATTTTAAACTAATTGTGTGATAAATTTTCTATATATAATTTTAAATACATTGGCAACTGTACTTTTTTGCTACCTTCTATCATCCGTAAAATGATTCAAAATATTCGAAGCTTTGTCTTTATACCGAATTTTAAAATCCTTGAAATTTCCCGTCTTTCATATTGAATGTTCTTTCTTCCTAATTTTTCAGTATTAATTTTTCATTTATGTTGATATTTTTGAACTTTAATAACAAATTTACCTACTCTGCAACCACTTTGGAGTTTTGTGGGTTCTTAAGAGATTTCCATCATTCGCTACTGCTGTAGAGGCAGTAATTATTCTGTTTACGCTTCTGGAGGGGTAATCATACGACAAAATAACGCTATTCATCACTAGAATAAGTAAACAATTTTAATTTTGTCCCATGTACTTTTTCTCGTTCTGGCTGAGCGTGATTTTATGTAATTACATCCAGCGCACAAGTGAAAGAAAGTACGTATACGGTCGACGCAGAAGCTACGCACTTTGTATTAACCCTTATGTGCATGGATAGAAATCAACTTCAGTTATCCATCTAATGCAATGCTCGATTAAAGTAATGAATAACTGGCGCTAAATTTTACGTGGATCAGTTGAGGTTGCATTGCATGATGGAACTACGTTTCACTTGCTTAGCGCATGCGCGACAGAGGTGCTAGTGCGACTCACTGCGTGCGACCGGTAGAAAATTGTCGCGTTGTTGTCAACCTCATGAAGCAAGTTTTGAATTTCGTTTTGTACTTTCCTGAACTTCACAATCAATTACATTCAACGGGGAGCAAATAAATAACGGGGAAAAATTATAAATAGAACTTTTTGAGGGTACGAGTGTTATTGTGTACACAAACGAAATGAGACCAGTTATTTCAACACGTGATAATCTTGCTATGATAAACAATGATAGTAAATTTAGGTGTCCTAATGAGAGCACTGTCACCCAACAGGAACAACTGGAATATGAATTAAAAAATTACAGGGAAAACGTTCTAAATAACGTAGGCCTCTTGTAATCGTAAAATTTGATTTGACGGCTGCAAATTTAACAAGGTAGAGTTAAAACTGAGCGGAGAATTAACGCATCGAGCATATTAGCCTTGCTGCACTCGGCGCACTGAGCAATTTAGGAGGCATTGTGCATGGTGAACGGATGCGACACTTGCATTGGCCAGCCACACGCGGGCTTTTGCTGGACCCGGCGCCTGCCACACCTAATCAGGCGACGACTCGCAGCTATGATCACCGGCACCGAGCGCTAGCGGAACTCTTATTGATTTTGTGTTGCGGGGTGTTTCACTGCGATGTTATAGTTCTTACTTTATTGTTTACCTTCAACTGCGGAGTGTTTCACTGCAATGTTATGGTTCTTACTTTATTGTTTACCTCACACTGCGGAGTGTTTCACTGCGATGTTATAGTTCTTACGTTATTGTTTACCTTACACTGCGGAGTGTTTCACTGCGATGTTATAGTTCTTACGTTATTGTTTACCTTACACTGCGGAGTGTTGCACTGCGATGTTATAGTTCTTACGTTATTGTTTACTTTACACTGCGGAGTGTTGCACTGCGATGTTATAGTTCTTACTTTATTGTTTACCTTACACTGCGGAGTGTTGCACTGCGATGTTATAGTTCTTACGTTATTGTTTACTTTACACTGCGGAGTGTTGCACTGCGATGTTATAGTTCTTACTTTATTGTTTACCTTACACTCATGAATGCAATCGCTTGAAGTATGAATTGTTTCAGATTCTCGTGTAGATGCAATGGTTGTAATTAGTGAACAAGATTTTGCTCTTTACGAATGTAATGTTTGCCAGATATTTAAAAAACTGTGACAGTGGAAAATCTGGCAAATTTATCAGTGATAAAAGTTTGTGACGCACTCATGATATTTAGAGAGTGCGCACTTCACCTCATGTTCCGATACACCTGCTGAAGTAAAACTGTTGTCGTGCCATTTGAAGCGTAGTGACGCCACCAGAAAGGTAAAGGTGCCATTTAAAGGGTAGTGGCATCATCTGAGTGGTAGGATTGCCATCTGAAAGAAAGAGGTGCCATCTATAAGGTAAAAGTGCTAAAGTGTATTAATGTCATGCAAATGGTAGTGGCACCATCAGAAGAGTAGCAGGACAGCAGGGATGCCATCTGAAGGGTAGTAGGACAGCAGGGGTGCCATCTGAAGGGTAGTAGGACAGCAGGGATGCCATCTGAAGGGTAGTAGGACAGCAGGGGTGCCATCTGAAGAGTAGCATGACAGCAGGGGTGCCATCTGAAGAGTAGCATGACAGCAGGAGTGCCATCAGAAGGGTAACGAGACAGTAGAGATGCTATCTCAAAGTCATGGCATCAGATGCACGTAAATTTTAAGGAACTCTTAAATTTGTCATGCCAAAGCTTCGTTATTGCCTTTGTCCCTAATTTTTGTACCATCTTCCGTTAGTTAACTCATGAAATACTTCCAGTTTCTGGTAACTAAAATTCGTAATATTTCTAATAAAATCCAATACTTTCTGAAGTGATAAGGTCCTCAAAAGTTTGTGCAATAAATATTTTAGGTGTTTTTCATGGCGGCTCAAAAATCTCGGAAGCATAAAAAAATTAAAATTAAATGAATATTTTTCGGTGGTAAATTGAATATTTCCAAGTGCAGGCTCTGTCTCGACACTGACGTTGATTCGGTCCCATGGAGAGAGCTCTTTAGAATATGTACATCTAAATTTGTCCAATGCTCAAGCGTATTTTCACATCATCAGACATCTTAGCGGAAGTTGCTAAATGGATGCACTCATTTTAATTATTATCCCTTGAAATGGTTCTTCCCCAAAATAACGGATAATCCACCCGTTGCGCGACGCAGGTTCTCCCAAGATATTACAGAACCGAAATTATATTGTCTAATGATTTACAAATAAACGATGTATAGCTACATATGAACTTCAGGATCAGAGTTTCTCGATCTTCGCATGACACATGTACGGTATCGAATCTGGTATAAAACGTTCTAACAAAATTCTTGGGTGACTCTTCCCAATAGTTACAGTGATATCTCAATTCTTCAACACCGAAAAGAACACATCTTTCAAAACCAATCTCCCTCTTTCCGAAGACGGAGCTCGCGGACCTTGAAGCGCCACCAAATGTAATCACCTGGAAAGATGTTCCGGGCTTGTAAATTGAATTGAAAAACACAGCGTGTCTTTCACAGACGAAATCTGGTTACGCTGATACCGCGGCCCCGAGCGCTTCCCGCAGACCGTATTCTCCGCCGAGCCACCTTGCGTTTACTCAGACTGAAATGTGAAACATTTTTTCAGCTTAATTCACAGTCACCAAATTGTAACTACCTACAATTAATTCACGGTCACCAAATTGTAACTACCTCCAATTAATTCACGGTCACCAAATTGTAACTACCTCCAATTAATTCACGGTTACCAAATTGTAACTACCTACAGTTGATTCACGGTTACCAAATTGTAACTACCTACAGTTAATTCACGATCACCAAATTGGAACCATCATACCTACGATTCCAGTAAGGTATATTCACGTTATATTTCGTAGATTCAAAACGAACAACTGCAACAATAAAATACGTTACAGTACTGTGCAAAAATTATACAAACAAATTAAATTCTTATGATATTTTTCAAGACAGCTTAGTGCTACGAAATATGTAGAAGGAGTCTCACACCTGACGTTCCCATCGTCTTGCGGCCTGGCGCTGTCTCTGGGGCTGCTTCATATCTCACTCGCCAGCTTTGCTCAAGCCGTTTTGAACGCCATCACCTTGGTCAACAATTTAATTCCTTCATTTCATTCCTATCAGAAATTATTTCCAGGTTATTTCTAGTGATGAGTGAGGATGTATAATTATGCAGTGTTACGTAGTCTTGATTGTTATCATCACTGATGCTTGAACGGTGTGAGTGCTGCAAGGTAAGCGATGCTGAGGCTTCTTTGCTTACACGGCTCTTCTTTGCTGGTGGGCTCATCATACAGATGTAAATATGATAACGTTACCCTTTTAAGCAATTTCTTCTTTAATTGAAATGCATTCTCCCATTGCATTCCAACCTCACCTTGCCTAACCTTATCCTATCTGCCTTATTTTAACCTTTATAATATGAAAACTCTTATATTGCGCTATTTAGCATCAATTCCGAATAGTTTCAAAAGATAAATTTTTCCATAGATTTTAGGCCGCCTAAATGCTGGCGGTCTATGAGCGTTAATCTTAGACTTGTAAATTTTTGCATTCCAAGTATCCTAAGAAGAAAATAAGGGAAATGACAATAATACTATTATTGAAAATAAATAAACCAAAAACATCTTTCGACGCCTGCTTAGCTTGCTGAAATGATCACGGATGAAAATAGTCGGGCCACACAAAACCACCCACTGCATTTCGTACTCTCTTCAAGACTGCAGCTACACGGAACTTGGAATTGCTATGTGTGAGTTCAATGCTCGAAGCCAGTCCTCGTCATACTGCGCTACCACTAGGTATGATGCGCGAAGTAAAGTGCGATTATAATTCTCTGTTCTCGATTTAACGAATGAACTACATTCAACTTACTACATAAATTTAGAATTCAGCCCACTTAGCAGGTTCAGCCGCGCTACAATTTCTTAAGCTCGTGTACGTAGATACATTTGCAAGGAGGGCTATTTGCTGGCAGCGCAGGGCTATTTTTCGAGGGAAGTTCGTTGCACCGCGCACTGCCCTCGCAACCAACAGTAGCGGGTCATCAGTTTACGCGGCAGACGGCGCGCATTTGTCCTGTGTCGGCCCTAATGTGCGTGCGCCGCATGACCACTACGGAGGACAGCGTCTTCTTTCTCTAAATATTCACTCGCATTTTGTACTCAAATTACAATATCTGCAGAGAGGTTGGAATTAAAGCGCAGTTTACGAGGGTACTTTCACACACGCTGCAAAAATGGTTTATATTTTTCACAAATTAAGCTTTACTGTGACTAGACGCTGCATTGATCATGTCCCAGGGTTCCGGTAAAACAGCTTTCAATATATTTAAAAGATACTAACAAATGAAGGGAGTAAGCAGTCATTTTTTCTCTGCTGCAGTCTAAGCCTGCAGTCGATGCGCTAGCTAGTGACACGCGATGTCAGGACGTGATCACGAACTTGAATGCAGGTTGCGAGTCCTGATGTCTTTTTGTTCTATCTCTGCATGTGTGGTTTCGTGGCAGGGTTATTTTGCTCATGATTCCCGTCAGATTGGGTCTTCACGTCTTTAAGCTTGGCTTCTGGAAATGGGCATTTCTTTTAAATGCAAACTTTTACCGCGCAATAGCTTTCTCGTATATGAATATAGCATGTCTTTCTCACAAAAAATTACTTGAAAACGTGGAAAAACGTTGAAGGAATTCAAAGTCTGAGACTGTTAACGCTTACATAATCTCAATATCAGTAGACCAGCGCCGTACGTCGTACACAAACATTCAGAACACTGCATGCAAGCCACATGAAAACTATTAATTAATCTAAAATGAAAACACAATTGAATTTACTATACTAAAAACGCTTCCGTTATCCTTTCTCCGGTGTTAGGCCTCCGGTAGTAAGCCAGAGCCTCCGTGTCAGTTCGAATTCAAAAGTATGCGCTAACTATGAGAAGCAGTTTGAGCGAAGTATCAATATGGTACAAATAGAGTGAACTAAGAGCCTTTTCTATGCCTCACTCAAAAATAGCGTTATTGCCAATGTCGTTGCGTCTAATACACCGAATACTACTGCTTAAAGAATCATAGACATTTTTCTAGCGTCATGAGCTCGTACCATTAATGGCTAAGGGTGTTATAGGGCAAGGATGGATGCTAATTTGTGTATTATGTAAGTGTACATTTGCGTTGGCCATACCTGCGGAAGGAAACGTTCCATTTTAGTTTTCTGAATTCTGCACCAAAATGTCTTTGAGAACATCAAGGTTTTATTTTTACGTACGCTGTGGATGTATAAAATATCGTAGAACACACCAAGGATCCTTATCTTTATGCTTTCAGAAAATTCATCTCCATCTTGAGTAAGCGCACGGCAGTCGTCGATGCTAAGTCCAATTCCGGGCGAGCTCGCATAAGGAATAACTTGGTATGAAGCCTCTAACTTGTACCTCGGAGTTCTGGTGTTGAGGTGTCACTGGCGCCCCTGTGGGGAACAACACGGCGAGCCGAGAAAGCATATGGATTTATGTTGATTTACTTTAGAATCTCGTCTAGTGAGTCTTTTTGAAGTCGTGTCAGCCACTCAGGAGTTGTTTTATTGGTACTCAGAGAGTGGGGAGGGGGAGCAAGGGAGTCCACGCTAGTCGTAAAACTGCTGCAAGAAAAGTTCTGGTCGAGAAATGTTTCACTTGGAGCATCGTCATGAGAGCAATAATGAGCTCATGATAGCAAAGCGTATGCGTTGCTATCATGTGCCGCGTAATCTATTTTAATATTTTAAATTGAGAGCAATGAGTATCTGATCACGTTAGCCCCGTGTATCATGAACTATAAAAAACAAGAGAGCATTCTTATCTCGTTTAGTAATGTGAAGGTCAGATGACGTTATGGCATGAAATTCATGAGGAAATTCATGAGGATTTCAGGTAAGAAATTTTACGTGGACTTAGAGAGAATCACTATTTTCACTGACTTCAGTGAGAATGCTCTCCCATAGTTGGTGTAACTCTACTTAAGGTAACAGCACGAGATTTACACTGAAAAAGAAGCTTTGATTCCTAAGTGAGAAAACTTGTTGAGCAAACAAACATATGATACATCATGCGATGCTTTCCATTTAATGCAGTAGACCAAATGGAAGAGCGCTGTAGAGTTGACTCACGAAACGCAATGCTAGTATAAATAATATACTCTGCTGTATAAATATTTGAAATATTTTTGTAACATGAACAAAAATATTTACTTTAGTTAAGAAAATACTAAAACTCAAGTAGAAATCATGTTAGTTGGGGCAAATTTTTCCATTATTTTACCCAAATTATATGCAAACAACATTAGCTTGCAAATTTACCAGAAAATGTTTCTGAATTCAGATTTAATGCATCAATTAAAACACATTCGACGGTAAATCTAAATGCACAATGTATCCTTTGCAGTTGTCTTGAACTACTTTACCTGAGCAATGTGAACAAATAACATAATTTAGTGAGAAGTTGTTCAAGCACATAAAAAGGGAAATTTTGGGGCAAAATACAAGACCAGCGGCGAGGTGGTGAGGGTCCCAGTGGCAAGCGCTAAGTTATGTAGGAGGGCTTTAATGTATTCACTTGAGCCCCATTAGGGGTTCATTTGTCAGGGCATTTTGGCGGCTTTACTGGCCTCAGGTTATGCATTTCTCCTTGAAAATACAAGAAAAAAAAGCACAACCGCTTGCTTTAATCCCAATTGCTATCAGGCTGCGCAATTGAACTTTGTTTTTTTCAAGAAAAGTCTTGCCAAAATTTGTAATGTGATTGCATGGTATATCTACATTTTCTACGAAAAGTATCGGTAGAAAGAATTATGTTCTACTTCGATAATTTTTAAAATAACTATTAAGTTAGTAGCATTTCATGAGGATTTTACTCTCGTACAAAATTTCCTTAGCATTTTTGCGTGAGCGTTTACATGAATCATGAATGAAAAATATTTCCAAACTTCGTTGACAGTATAAATTTAATTCATCTTCCATATTTCCCAGGAAAGATATTTGCTTATTTAAAATCGACTTGCGCATTCTTTTTGTATTTTTCCACACTAGACGACACGTTAGCATTCACATTTGATTATCGCTGTGAAGGAAATGCTCATAACTCAGGCTAGTCACTCAGAGCAAGAGCGATAGCGTCCGAAAGTAGAATGCATGACCACCTCAGCCCGTGGACCTCTGCCAAGCATGTTCTGATAGAATTTATGGTGACAGTCAGTGCCTGCATTCGCGGGTCTCGTAGGAATACCATTGCTGAGCAAGAGTCCGTAGCTACAGGTATGGTGGCTCTGAAAAGATCGGACAAGAGGCCGATTATTCGGTCGCGTGTTGAGCTGTTGTGGTACTCAGGCCTGATTCTGTGGGTGAACAGTGACGCTCGGGAGTGCAGTCTTACTTGAGTGAAGGAGGCGTGCTGGTAGTCAAATGACAGAAACAATTACCACGATGAGTTACATATTATCGAATTTTTTTGTGAAATGCAGACGGGTGTGAAAAATTTGAACTGTTCGAATTGTTGTTCAATAAGTTTTACTTCACAATTATATGTCCAAATTCGGTATGTTGCGCTTAAAAAATTATTGTTTAATGGCTATAGCACTCTGTGAAGTTGTGTCCTTTGACGTATTTCGAGAGAAAGTTCAACTTGTTAAAAAGTTGTGCAGTGTAGTGCTAACTAAAACAAATAATTCTACTCGGCTGTAATTGTCGCCTGGCACGGAAAGTTTTATAAAATCAAAGTAGATAGATTTCCCCGTAAGGCAGGGCACCGGAAGACAAGCGGAAAATGATCTACTGATTTTTTTAATCTGTGATTCGTGTCATTGATGTAAAAATAATGAGGAAGCATCAAAACGCTCCCGTTGATTTAGACATGAAGTTAAAATTTAGAATCGAATCCAACGAAGAAAACAACATGAAAGCCCAGCGTATAGTTCATCTAAACCTTCTATCTCAGCGTGCGGATAATTTTTTGAGATGATTTTTTTGACTTAAATCGCATTCGAAAAATTGTTACTTCGTTTGAATGGTAAATTATGCTTCACCTATGTTAAACTTTTAGGATACATAGTAGTTCAACGCTCGTTATCAGACAACTGAAAATTTGTGAAGTCTGTTAAGAATTGTATCTTTAAAATTTTCATTAAATTTTTTGTTGAATTTCTATCGCATTTGTAACGCTGACAATGTCAAACGTTACTCTGAGACAGAATCAAGCAAAAACTTAGTACGCCCAAATTACATGGCATGCAGACTCCTTAGTCATCGCATTACTCAGGTAAAATGAAACATCAGAAATCTTTAGCTGTTGCAAGTAGTGTTGTTTTACTCTCATCCCTCTTTTCTAATCTAGTTTGTTTTTAGAACGCCAGCTGTAATAGTTCCTTTTTTGTCAAAGCGAAGCACTACAGAAGCTGGTCTGATATCTGTCTCCAGTTTTTTATTAAGGGTAAACAAGCCAACCGTCATCCCCTTTGTGTATCTGACTAAGTGATGTATTAATGAAGGCGACTTGTTGCTTTCTGAGGCTGACAGACGCGTTCTGAGGGGTGTAATGCTTTGCCTTGGATCGTCTAACTCTCAGAATTGCAAGCGATGTTTCAATGCCGAGTAGCTTTTCAGCTTGACGTAGAAAATGATGTGTATGTAGATAGAAAATCATGCTTGTTCTCGAGAATCTTGTCTTTTCAAGCCCATGGAATGGAGTAGAGTGCAACCAATCTTACCTGAAAGAGTAAATTAATGAAAGTTTTCACGCTGCATTAAAGGTACTCAGTGCAGTAACTCGATGGTTTAAAACGAACGAAAAACTTTTTTAGGGCTTGCAAAAATGGGGCGACCATCCTAAATTGAAAGTCAACGGATGTACTCATTCTCTTTGTGCGAATCGTGAGTCTTTTGTGTCTCGGGGGCTGTGAAGGATAAAGTTGACCGGTCCAAGTTTCAAGATATGGGAAGTTCTTTTATTATTTAGATTTTATTCCTTAATTTTCATTTGAAAACGCGTGTGAAAATTTCGAACTCAGACAATGTTTCGTGCAATAAATCTTGCATTAGAATTAACTGTAAAAGTCAGATTGGTTGATCTAAGAAAAAGAATTGTTAAATAGCTAATCTGTCGAAAAACTGAACCAGCTGAGCTGCACCATAATTTTACCAGAGTCCCTTTTCTTGGAATATCCCTTCTTTTGGAATGAATGTGCATGACGTGCATTTAAAAATTAAGTAACTAACTTGAAAACGTCATTGTTAGAAAAGATAGTGAAACGCAGCTCATTTTTTTCTCATAGAGATGAGCCATTTACTTGTAGTGCCATATTCTTATTTCAAGAATTTGCACAACATTCACCTGTATTTTACTATTATCCCAATTTACTTCCTTAAGTTTAACATCAGTAAATCGACTAAAGGCAAGGTTAGTATCGAATTTCACCATGGAAATATATGTTACGACTAGATAAAACATCAGAGAGTGTTTTTTGTTCTTAATTCATCAAATAAAAGGTAAAAACATTCAATTACGAAGAAAATGTTCAAAATATATTTCAGACCATGAAAGGGATTGAGTTTTATAACAAGCAATAGGTTAGACCTATTTGTAATTACGTTTCTTTGCCCTGAACTGGTTGCTTGCTATTGTAGAGTTAACTGGAAACTTCACGCGCAGTATAAGAAACGAACCAACGAAAATTAAAATTAGTTCATTTTCTCTTTGGTTCTTCTTCTAACAATGGTTTCAGGCTTAATAAAAAATCTTTTTTTGTCTTTGTTTATTGAAATAAAAACGAAAATTCTTCCTTTACATCTCAATGAAGCTCCTAAAACATAACTTGTCAGTGGCAGAGTTACCGAACCTCCACTCAATAGCCGGACACGCAGGCATACCGAACGCACGTTAAAAACGTTGTCATTCAATTTAAAAAATTACACGACGTATTCCGCAAGCTTACAATCCAGGGAAACCAAAACACCGTGAAATTCCATGACAGTTTTGTGAGAAGACACGTGTGAAATGTATTAGGAGGCCGTGCGATCGCGGCGCGTCTAGCAGCCTCCCTAATTGTTTACACGCGTGAGAGCGGCTGTGTACCCGACACTCCCAGCGCGCCTTGTTTGCGCGCCTTTTGCTCCTCACCGCCTTTGCTGCAAAAGCCATTGCGCCTTAAAATAGGAGCCCACCAGAAAACCTGAAGGGACGTGCTCAGTTCGCTTCTCTCAGGAAATATTTTTTGTGCGTGTTGTTGTTGGCATGAAGGCTTGTTTGGGCTGTTGTTGATGAATTAAGGGTCGCGCAATCAAGTATAGCACTGAACAACGGATTCAGAATGCACACTGAATTTTGTTAAAAGTGCATTCGTGAGTTAGTGCTGTTTTAAAAGAATGAAATTACTTTGTATCACAAGGGAGCGGTTTTTGCTCGTTATCATTTAGGTGTTTAGTAGAAGCTTAGAACAGAGGTCAAAATATGTTACCTATTGCTTCTTGCGAGATTCCGGTAACAATTAATTTTTGTTTGGAGAGATCCCACAGGAAGATATTAGGGTGTCCTGCACTGAAGAAATTTATTTTAAATGGGAACGGATTTTTCCAAATGGCAGGTTTTTAACTATCAGTTTTAGAAATGATCAAATTATCTAAAAACTACTGAAGGCAAGAATTACGATCTGCTTCTTTGGAACACAAAATCTCTCATGTGAAAAAGTGGAATAATTTAAAACTGTCTCATTATGAGTGTTTGATTTGTGAGGGGGAAATAGGAAATAAGAGTGAAGACATTTAATGGTAGAGAAAAGTTTGAACTCAATGCTTAGCGAGCTATTTATATTGGATTGGAAACTGTCATTACGTTATTTTTCTCACAAATTCAAACCTCATTTATGCCTGCTGATGTACTTAAACAGTATAAACAGTTAAAATTATCCGCTTTGCTAACATTCGTGCGCGCTTGATGCGAAATTCAGAGTAAATTTTTTAGAGACGAATGGAAATAACAGTGGGATAACAAAAATCAAGCTACTGAAATAGTAATGACATACTCTGATATATGTACATACTTACGTACAGGTACTTTATTGGTACACTACTGACACACATGTATACTACTGGCTTAACTATTGAATACGGGTATTTACTGACATACTACTTACACACATGCAAATTTCTGACATACTCTATTAACAGCAATAACAACAGTGTGCGTTATCGAATGGAGATGGGGTTTTGATAAATTGCTAGTTGTTTCCCAGCAATTATTTGAGGATAATTTCTAAAAAAGTTATTGCATTGGTTGCTTTTCTGTTTCATTTCATGCGACCTTGCCATCTCACATCGCAAGCGAATTTTTCATATAAATTCTTCTTATATTTCCTTCGGTATCCAAGCCACGACACTAGGAACCTTAACGAGAAGCCTCACGAACCATCTCAACGCTCAGCTCTGTATGATGCATACAAGCCCTGTTTCTCCTTCATAACTTCAATGTTCGCTCTCGAATTCGCACCGTTGTTCTTGAGCGTAAATTGCTTTTACTGAACAACCTTGGTGTCCCTGACAACTTTGGCTTCATGGATGCTCAAGTTATTCAACCTTCGCTGATTTATTTTACGGAAATTTTGCATCGTGTTTTAAAGGTATTGTGAGCTGTTCAAGTTTTACAGTAGTTAAATATATTTTCGAGACAGATTGTTTATTGACAACGGAGCTAGGCTTTTCTGACAGGAAGCCCAAGAAATTCTCCAGGACATTTGCGTTGAATTTACATTGGATTTGCATCGAGGCGATCACTGTTCGGGTAACTTTTTCAGTTAAAAGTTTTTTCACTATTATTTATGCCATTACTGTTATATAACATAGATAAAGAAACACGCTGGGAGAATGGTCGGGTCGAAAATGTTCCATCATCGCCTCATGAGCTCCTATTTTCAGAATACGATAGTCAAATAAAATGCCCTTCCTACTGGATTCCAACTTACAGCTCATCCTTTATTAAGCAATAATTGCATTTGTATGAGTTTGTTCTTTAATTCGTTCTTTTAGCTGTGTTTTTTCCTTCCTCTTGTACCTTTTGCTCCTAAAAAACAAAAGAATTTCACCTCATTTCATTTTCCTTGCATGGGTTCGTATTTGAGGCTTTTAATTTAGTTCAAATTTTTACAGAACTCAGTTGGCTTTCTTTTCTTTGCCATAATTCTACGACGCGTGGCCGTTGTATTCGACCAGATGAGACGAGTACAGGTGCATAAGTGAATATTTCACAGAGGCGAAGCGTGAAAATGGTCTCGGCAGAAATGCTCGTCGAGTAAACTCGTTAGACGTGAGAATTAACTAACGTGCAAAGATGGGAGGATTGTAAATTCACATCTACGAAATGTGGTACACATACGTGCAAAATTAATTCTTTCAATTCATCACTGGCAAAAAAGTGCGCTGAGGTCTCGTACAAAATCACCTACTACAAATATTGCAATAGCGTTACTTCGTTTTAATAGAGAATTTAGCAACCCTCAGGGAGAAACAAATATTGTACCTACGGGAAATAGCGCTCAAATGGGGAAAATGTTACGCCCCGAGCTCAAAGTTAGGAAGGCCTACTTTTTGTTGAAATAGAATAGGTTTTTATTTTGTTAAAGACCGTCTTTTTCGGTTCACTGTTGTCATGTGCTTCAACAATTATGAATCTCCTTCAATTTTTATCTTGTTTCATAAAGTTCCTTCTAACTTACTGTTTCTGTGCTCAGAGGGGTCTCGTGTGGGAACACATCTTGAGAATAGATTATGCGTTCCCTTCATTCCTTTCTAAATTAGGTCTTCATCCTTCCTTTCTTTGGAACGACTTTGTTGCACTTGAGGAGGTTTAAACAAACTTATCCATATATACAAAATTTAATAATGATTTCACACATTTCTTGATTTTTGGAAAAGGCTAAGCAATCAGGCTTCGCTAAAAATCATTTGCAATTCAACTATTCAAAACAAAACAAAAAAACTTATTCTGTCATTAGTTTCGCTCTAGATTTCTGACGCAGCTATCTCTGCGGAGAATAATAGCTTACATGTATTCCGACAATCCGTTTTTTCCCACACCTAACGCCAGCCTCCACTGAAGAATGTTCACGCTGACAAAACGAAGCGACGCTCATTTATTGCGATGTGTCACCGTTTTGCTTTATTTTTGCCATGTTCATTAACAGCACACCACTGCTCTTCTCACGGTCTATATCAGATGTCTTTCTTGTGAGTCGATATCCATATTGTGAGTCCATATCCTGTCAAGTTTTCTCAAAGACGTTCGTGATTATTGACTGCATGTGCGTCCCAACTAAGTGAAACGTCTTCTACATTCTTTCCCGTACGCATGTGGTCAAGCTCTACTTCTGCAAGCATGCGATATATTCTTTGCAGGCCTTCAGTTGCCCACGACCAGTACGCAATTTATTCGTCTGTCTTTCTGTGGCAGGTCATTTTTCATGCACGCCATACCATTGCTGTAAAACAGGTTATTGAAGTACTGCTGCATTCACTTATTTTGAGCGCAGAGGGGCTGCTTACGTACAAACCATCCATGATTACTTTGCCATGCTTGTCCATCAGTGTTTCTCGGCATATGGGCTCTGTTTTCTTAAAAACATAACCCGAAAAATTCTTCAGGATAGTTGATGTAAATTTATACCATATTTATTTATAGATTATTACTACAAGGTAAAATTCATCAGTTCAAAACCTTTTTAATATTATTATCGCCAATGATACTTTGGTCTGTATTCACAGGCACGGTGAGAATACTATTGATTCTATGATTTCATTATTGCTCCAACTTTAATATGACTAGTTTGTGGTGAAACTGGTGCTGTGGATGCAAGACAATGGATGTTATTTCTCTCATAACACTTTTCCCAATATGGTAATATTTTACTGAAGTTGCTTACCAATTTTAAAGATACATTTCCCTAATCGTGGTCACCGCACTTGACTACGTTTGTCTTTCGTTTGAAAAGTTGAAGGTTCAAAACCCCGCAATACTAGTCCAGTGTTTCTCCCACCGGGAGAAGGAAGATTGGCTAATCGTGTAGCCATGCACAATTAGAAATACCCATAACCTGGACTGATTTATGAATCCTAGACTTAATTTCTACTCATGCTGTATTTTGGCTGAATGATAGTATTAAGCGAGGTACCTCACCCTAGGTGAGGAGAGCTGCTTGTCTCAAATGTACGATAGCGTCCGCAGCTTCTCATGCTCTGCATGGGCACTCAAATTAGTTTACGTTTGATTTTTCAACGTAGAATTTCATACTCACATCGCTCCATATTCGCATACACTCACTTATTCACTAATGAATTGAATCACCATATCTGCGAACCACTCGTGTAATTGAGGCAGATGCCAATATTCCACCAAAGCGTATTTGCTTGCAGGCTAATGATAAGGACTATGCAATACTACTAATCCATTTCCACTTTATGCACAACTTCATTGAGATTCCATGCTTAACTTGTTCACTACTTTGTGTCAAGCATAATAGCGTAATTCAATAATGTACATTACTTCTTGGCGCATCTGTCGCGATATCAGACAACCGAAAATAGTGTCATAAAAACAGAGCGTGAAGAACCGATGTCTTCCAATTCCTTCAGGATGGCTATAAAATGTACTCCTTAAAAAAAATACAATTATAAGTTTACATCAAGAAAAGGAAATGCTTTTAAACTAGACCATGCAAATATAAATGTGACTGCTATATTTTTTTCTTGTTCTGAAATGTACCAAATCTTGAAAGTAAAGTACTTTAAGTTATGTTAGCGAGCATCCATTTTTTTGTTTTTGCAATTTCTTTTCCTCCCTCGTCGCCATTCAGCACCCATGAATTTTCATTTTTCCTAACGTCAAAATTTCAGCACGTCAATCGAATTCTTAAGCTGTGATCACGGTATCAGCAATTAGCATCAGTAATTTCAGAGTGTTAAACAGAGAGTGGATGTGGGAAATGTCAATTATAATTTTTGATAGGAGCTCACACAAATTCCGTTATGTTAAAATTGCAAAAATTTCCTTTCAAAGTCTACGGACTTTGAAACAAATGTTTAATTTACTTCGCCGATTATATAAATTCAACAGGTCCTCTTTAAATATTCCCTATCTTAATGCTTTGTGTGGAAATGAACACGAAATTCCCGTGAAGAAGTTACTTGAAATTTCTTAACTTCCACGATCTCATGAAAGGAACGTTCCATTTACTCTGTCGGAGATGCGAAAAGTTCTCAACGATGACCACGAACTTTTGGCCGAAGATGTAGTGAGAAGTCTACGCTCGGCTCCTTGCAGTATATGCGCGTTAATACGCATAATTCACTCGCTGTCAACTTCCCCATCTGTTTAAATTCTTTTGATTTTGATGTATGAAGTATAACATTCATTTAACTTTAATGTGTATTAAAGACGCTTTCCATTTTCTCGACGTCAAAATATATGATAACTTCTGGTTGGTAGCAAGAATATCGATTTTCGAGGAGAGTATATCGCACAGCATAAGAGGTGGTCCATTTTATCAGGTGTTGCTTGTTTATTAAATTAAAAGTAATTGCTACAGTGCTTTGACTACGTACAAATTTAAGGCTACTCTAGAGCTCGGCTTGGAAACTGTTAAGTCATCATAGGACAGCTTTCAGCATTTGACGCACTTGGGGTCTTGAGAAACGAGAACAAACGGAACAGAAGGATTGATAAAAATGGTTTTGAAATGTATGGAAAAATTTAAGAGTCCGAATACTCGACAAAAAAACATGTTATGCAGTTGTCAAGGAAATATTTCTGGTAGCGATTTTTTATGTACGTTTGCGCAAAGTTCAATGATGAATTGATTCAGTCTCATGGTGAAGAATATTTTGAATAATGCTCTCCTCGTTCAAAATATTGTGAAACCAGAATTAGTTATTATATATATTAAATAGACATTTAAAACCACGTTGTGAACATATTATGTATTGGTGACTATAAAGAAGAACGCTTCGGTTGCTTTCTGAGAGGTTTGCTAGCAATTCCTGAAGTGATATGTGGCAAATTTTAAAATGCTTCTATTCAATGATCGAATCAAGAGAGGCTTCTGGGAAATTTCAATTACCGATACGAATAATGTTGTGATGGGAATTTCAGACAATAACTTATTTTACCCGCAATTTTAAGATATTTATGAAGTTTTCGTTTGCTACCCCACTCTTTCTTTGAGCTCTTTCGAAAATCCTTCATTTGTTTAAATTTAATGCGTGTAATTTCTTCTCTTTGAGGTCTCATTATACGACTTTTTGACAGTATGGAGCAAGGAGCTGCGTGCGTGTATATAAGACACGGGAGGGCGTCTCGCGTTTCAGTGTGGCGTGTACCTCAGTTGCAGGCACACCGAGCTCGCCTCCGTATCTCAGGATCGCTCTGTGCCCGATCCCTGCCTGCGATCTCCTTTTGTCTAAATTCTCATGCACACTTCGTTAGGCTACATCACCATGAATCCATGATAATTATCTTTTGTCATATTTGACTTATTTATGTCCGTCATTATTTTTCGAAATTAATGAGGATGAAAATTGGAAACGGATTTGCCCGGTGGCGAGTCGAGGTCGCCTGCACGTGCCCAATGAGGGCTAATGGCAGGCGCTGCAGAGGTGAGTTCGGAGGCTCTGTAGGTCGCGAGAATTGTGTGGCTCACGGTTCCAAGGCTGCTCATGCGGTAACAATCGTCGCTTGATCGCTGTTCCAACACCAAAGTAAATCTTATGGAGATCTGAGGCTCATCTGTGCATGCGTTAAACATTGGTTGCTTGAGCGCTTTTCCAACAATGAAGTAAATTAAACTGAGATGGAAATTATTATTGAATTCCACGCGCATCCATCGATTTGAGTCATCTCAGTCGTTTTTCTTCAGGTGTTCGCCGTTTTTCTATCTATTCATATTAAATAATTTATTGCGTCTATAATGTTGTTGCGGGAAAAATACTAACGTTGCGTTCATCTTCATTTCAATCTCTACTGGGAATTTTATATATTTCTTCATTCAGAGTCTTGCATCGATTTTACATTATGTCAAGGATCATCTGATGGATCCAAGAAAAGGATCAACTGACTACAATCTCTAATCCTCATGAGCGCAACTATCTTGGTTTCCCGAATCGAATAGGTCCCTTAAAACATTTCTTTACTCACGAGTTTAAAGCCACACTTTTGAATCAAACCTCTCCCACGTTGAAAACGGCTGACATGGATTTTAAAACTTAAAGTAGTGGGCATTGTAAAGTTGTATAATTTTTATCATGCCCGCTAGTTCCTCACGTTGGACGGTACTGGTCGGTTGTCCTGTTATTAGATGATAGGATAGTCCCGAACACGAAACCTTCTTATTCTTATTTGACGTTAAGCTACAGCCGACAACTTAGAAAGGCTTGGTTAACTTTTCCTTCATTTTACAAGGGATATTGACAGCAATTAATTCAGATATTTTAACGACTATTTTCACAAATCGGGAAATAATTCTCTCTGAGTGGAAAAAAAAACCCTGAGCGATTTTATAGTGTGGACAATTTTTCTTATTAACTTTAGGCAGTTAATACACTAATGAAGCGTTCCCGATGAAAAATTTCCACACCTGCTTCAAAAATAATTTCTACATGCAAAATAACTGAAAGATAGTGTCATAAAAGGTAGAAGCGGTTGAAAATATACACAATACTATTTTTCAATAATTGACGAGAGATTGTATGGCAAATAGCGACTTTCGTTTGCTCACTTTTCTTACTTTTGACGTCCTGGAGTTTTGAAATTGAACCTAATTTTTAATGCATCATGTGAGAAAAATTAGAAAAAAGGAGAAAAATTGGAGGATTGGATTGGATTTCTCCATCATTGGAGGAAAATTGGATGCACAAACTCATAGCTTTACGGTGCCAGGGAGAATATATGAAGCTGGTAGTCTTTTAAAAGCTATCTAGCGTTAAGAATGTATATAGTCATGGCAAAAGTTTCATATTCTAATTAAATTTACTTCTAAAGAAATGGAATTGTAGTTTGAGGGTAATATTTCCAAAAGTCCTAGCGAGCGCGAGTAGGGAGTATGGGAAGGTTTTAAATTTAAATTAAATTGACTCCAGTGATCTTGAATTATGATGGCTGGAGCACGTCACAAATCTATGAACAACTTAATTCCTTTTCAATTTTATGATATAGTGGAATATGCATAAAACTGAATCATCCAATTTTTTATCTTCTGCTTTTATTGTCATATATTTGAGTTTTATAATAAATTTGGTGAATAAACATCAAAGGTCCTTAATTTTGATCGATCTACTTCATAATTTGTTATCAGTCAAAAGTATATAATTTACACTCAGCTTTCTTTGCTTATCTAATTCAATAGATGTGTTCGAGAATAATCAGAGAACATAGGTGGGCTCAATCGATAAAATTCCTACAAGAACATCTGAAAATACAGAGAAAGAATTCTTCAGTATTTAACCTAATTAATAAACTTTGTGCTGGTTTTGTTTGGACAAAAAAATCTACATGAAAAGAGAACAAAAATAGAGTATGCTACGAATTGAATTAAAGCAAGCCCGATGTATACCGATTTACAATGGATATTGTCGTATTTTTTCAAAATAGGTTTTCGAGCATTTAGCATTAGCTGATAGATATGAGTAAAATAATGATTGAATGTTGGAAACTTTCAAACATTCTAAATTAAGCAAGGAAGCAGTATATTTTTCATTTCCTTTATTGTATACAGTATGAAGCAGTGTATCAGGAATTAGCAATTTGGTGATAATTACCCAGGTAATTACCCATGTTTTATTAAAAAAATTTACATTTTTTACTGTAACCCCTACTCTGCACGTGGAAAGCTTTTGTAAAATATTGTGATACACTGTTGGTGGATAGTTCATGAGCAGTTCTGTATCGAAGAAACAAATTGGGCAAACTGCCTTATTGACCTTGTAACTTAGCGTTGCTCACTTCAATAGCAATTCGTTGGGTTATCCCATTTTATTTAGTGAAACTGATTTTTCGGCGACATTACTTTACTATGCAGTACAAAATTTTTTATATAGGGTTGGGCATTTGAAGTAGAATCACGGCACAGAAGTATCTCTTTATTGATTTTTTACCGCTATTTTAGGTTGAGAAATTATTCGGCTCTGAATCGTATTGTGTAGGAGTAAGGGGATTTAAAATGAATTCATTTTGTCCTTGATTGTAGATCTATTTATTTGATTTAATAAATCACTTGGTGACCTTAGTAGTTAGTCATAAAAGAATGTATCTCCACTATTTATCCCCTTGGAACTACAGACAATAATCAAATGCAGATGGTGAATATCGTCCAACAAATATTCTTGGAGAATTAAATCTTCATAGATGTGATCTAGCGGGGGAAGGGGACATCTGTTTGAAGACCATTCCACAAAACTGTGTTACGTTTATGTTAGTTTCTTCTTAGTAACTTTTGAATTCCATATTATTTGAAATTTAATAATTATTGCCAGTCACGCTTCAAAGCTGTAATCATACATCAGACGAGTGAGCTGATCCATTTCGTAGAAAAATGCATCCCCAGACAAAAAGTCTACGTCGCACTGAACATTGAAACACTTCCCTTGTTCTTGGACCATTTCAGCTATCGGAATAAGTTTTGCCTCATTTTATATTCATTGCAGTGCTCTCATAACAGGAGTGACGGTGGGACTCCCAACAATCGCAACACAAAAGCGGTCTGTTGCGCTGTTCTAATGAGGTTTCAGGTTGTGAATAATCTCAATGAAGGGCGTTGTCGAATACGTTAACCTAAAATAACGACTAAGTCTTACCTCGGAATTGAAGATTCGTACGTCAATAATTTATTCATCATGCAATCACCCTTGAAATGTGATTCAGAAAAATATCGTTTCGTGTTGAAAATCATTTTAAGAAATGACACTGACAGGCATCCCAACTATGAGAATTTGCAAGTGTATGCTGATAACATTTTAAATTTAACCCCATCTGTATCTTAATATTCCCCAATAACGCTCATCTATGACTTTAATCTAAGTGTTTTATGTGATGTACCTTCACTGGATTTGTTTAGAGCGTCGCAGTGTTATATTTTGCTTCAGTTAACCTGGTAACATATGTGAGGTGCCGTAATAAGCGAAGATCACGTTTTTACGATCTCACTGGCATCAAATTTTCTGCAAAGGACTGCTAAATTTTGCTGTTCACGCTATATACTTAGTTCGTGCAATGCCACAATAAAAATTTGGTTTGAGTTACTCACTGAATGTGCATAAGTTTTCAACTCTGTACTTTGCTCTCGGCTTATCCCGTTTCTAAATCTATAGTTACTATCATCGTTTCTGTAGCTCCAAAATGCGGCAAACGATTGAGATTTGTTTCACAGATTTTCATGCATTTTAAAGGACAGCTTTTTATTTTGAACTCTTCTTTAAATGATTGTTGACTATTATTTAAAAGCAAATATTGTTCGGGCCAAAAACTCGTACGACGAAATCGCCATACAAGACAAAGTTTTAAAATTTTCCTGTTGATTTTTGTGGTGACAGAACAGATAGAACATGGAATATGTTAATCGTATAAGTCTTGTAAATATTAGAATTACTGTGACAAGCTAATATTAGATTCCATGAATGTATAAATATAAATTATTTATTATCTAATATTTATTTTCACAAACTTTGACATTTTAAAATTTACGTATTTTCACCATGCACAGATGGGACATCATTTTTATCTTAATTTTGTCTCCTGTTTTATTTCGATGCTTTTACTCTTTGAGCACGGATTGTGAAAGGAGCTCGTCCTCTGCGATCAGAATGTACTCGCATGTACTGTCTAGTTTTTGCAGGGCGAAAAAGTTACACATCTAACCATATTCTTAGATCTAAAAAAACAGACTGCACTCTATCATCACTCGGGATTTCAGAATTCTGTGAGTTGACAATAACGACAACACTCGAAATAAAGAAACTAAATTGTTATTTAGATATTTCTGTGGACCAATACGCATTTTCATAGTTCATACGTAAGACTTATCGGTCGTCTAAGATAACATATACACAGCAAAATTTAGAGAGAAAACAGTTTATTTCCAATAAATATGATACAAAACCGTCAATGACTTATGAAATATTTTAACGTGAAAATCCCAAGTTGATGAACAACAGCACGTGTGTTCTGAGCAAATTTGCTTGTGGACGTAAAGAATATCCAGGTAAGGGAATACTACCCTGATATGGGTAAATTTAAACCTCAGGGGATGCAGGCTATCGAGCACGAGTTTGCCGCGCAGTTTGGCTGCTTTTTGGCCTCCTATGGGCCGGAAATGACTCGATCGCGACACTCGGCGCGTAGTCGCACCTCTCATGTTATTTAGGGCCTCAGTTGGAGGTGATCCGCTTGCTTTCACCTCAATTGGAAACTCCAGATTGGCTTCATTTTTTGGCCCGATTATCGACGTTCGAGGCAAAGCTTCCATGCTACGTCGGGAAGAGTCCGTGCAAGTTTCCACTTCAATGATGAAAGAAGAAGAAAAGTTTGATTTATATCCTCGGGTTGAACGCAATCAAACAGTGGAATATTTTCCTTAAGGTTAGGAGTTTTCATCACACATCTCAGAATTTGGGAAAATGATCGGTTATTAAGTCGCTGCGCAGCTTTCTTCATCATAAGTGTTTGGGCAAACAGGACGGTGAGCCTGCAGTGTATCTTTTTCGCATGATTAGCTGTTTTTTTTATAGAAAACAAACAGCTTACTTATTTCGACAGGAGAAAATACTGCAGTTATACAGGAGGAAATACTGCATCTGATCTATGAGAACTTTAGAACACTTGATAAATAATTTGTTATCAACAGAGAAAAATAATACCTTCTTTAAAACTGACCACTGAAAATATTGTGAGCAATTAAACGTTTAAGCTAATACGGATGAGGGAAAAATTACTGCATTCCATTTAGAAAAAGCTTCTTTCAATTTATGAAGAAACCAAAATTTTCTCATGTGAAGGCTAAAATTTAGAGGGGGTGAGCGGAAAATTTTTGAATTGTGAGCGATAATTACTTAGGCTTTTTTGCAATGCTGTCGCACGAAAGGATAACGAAATTTTTGTATAGAACCTTTAAAGCTACGTGGACGTTTAACTAAGAGCAAGAACACGCTGTGCTGTTGTGATTGTTTTGTAGGATAATAAAGCGCTGTGCGAGTTCTCGTGGCTCGAGGTCTGTTCAGTGGGAAAATCTCATCTGTCATCTTCCGAAATGGAAACGTGCTGCTGACTTGGGTGCTTGAGTTTTTATAAATTTACTAAATTGTTGGCTTCTGAGTTTAAAAATTGTATACATGCATGAGGAATATATACGTATACACACGCATGTATTAATAAGAAGCGGCAGTCATCAGAGACAATGCCATCTGTCGAGAAAATATTTTACAGCAGAGCATGGTGTTATTGTCATTTGATATGATAATAAAAATAATGAAAATTTTTATAACAATTAGTTGACCTTTATGAAAACTTTTATTTTTCAGACACATCTTTATATTTTTGGGAGACAGTCTCCATAATTTCTGATTTTCTTAAAAATAATGCAAACCTTATTCTCAGGTTAGTTTATCGCTACGAGAGCACTGTGAATGAAGCCAGCTCAAGATGCATAAATCTTGTCTAATGCAAAATGCTGCAGTACCTCTGAATAGTGAGTGTACCGTTTTATAATACAATATCGATTCGCATGAAAATCTGAGACTTGCGTCTTTGTCTCAGTAGCTTACAGCGGGAAAAGCAGTGTAGTCTACAGAGGTAATGTCTAAGCGTAAGGCTCTGGTCTGTGTTGAGGGTGAAGTATCACACGGAGGTCCTTAATCAAGCTCAGATGCCTAGGCTGCTCAGCAGGATAGTTTTGAATTTTAAAATTTTGGGACGATAAAAATTTAGAACAGCTTTCATCGCGAGTGAAGTCGTAGTGATCAAGAGATATGAACTTGAGTGATGTACTTATGTTTGATTGAGTTTATTTCTTAAGCTTACCTGCTATTGTGGGGCTGCAAATTTTTTCCTTCAATTTCTAATCGTCGAAAAAAATTTCGTCATAGTTAAGTTAATCACTTTCTTACTTATTATCCGATACTCACTTTTTTTTTACTTATTTTCTTTCTCTCATTAAAACCTTGTGCATAATTTGCAGTTGTAATAATAGACTGCGTTGTGCAACATTTTCAGAAAACTTTCAATATTAAACTTTCTTCGTTTGAAACCATTAATGGAAGACCAGGATTATTTGAATACTTTAAACTTTGCTTCCATTATCTAACTTTTTACCTTTATACCATTCAAACATGATGCTCGAACTGCAGTCTTACTAATTTAAACATCATCTGCGATGCGCAGCGGCTTCAGATCATTTCAGGTCATTGTTTTAGAGCCTATCAGTTTTAATTCTGAGTCCTTATCATAGCTTGAGCGAAAATTCATTTGTGAACTAATTTGGCTACAATGTTAGGGTTCGGTGACGTAATGCACGAAAAATAATGTAATTTAAAATGGAAATCGAATAAAACGAACCAGTGCAAGAGGTCTAGAATAACGACTGGTGATATCAGCGCATATTATTAAAGATGAAACACTGGACAGGATCTCGTGGTGATGTTTCCAGTGGGATAGACTTCACAAGGCCCGTACTTATACTCGAGTGGAACGATAACCTCTGCTGGTCTTGTGTGCAAATGCTCTCACGGAATTTCAAGTAGCAAAATGAAACGCTCTTAAAAGGCGTGAAGGCATGGGGAGGTAGCACACTTGCGTGCTGCGTTTGTCCTCAAGAGAAATAAATACGGAAATCATTATCTGTGAAACTCATACACTGCATGTGTGATTCTGCCACACATTCATGCGAACGATGATGTACGTACGAACATTGCTCAAAGACTACAAACGACTCTTTAGAATTGCAAAGTGTTTATTTAATTAAAGAGGATAGTCTTGTGAGTACGAGAAGCATGGACAGAGCCGCGTCACCTAACGGTCAGCGACTTAGTCCCGAGAATGGAGAAGACTCGGACTCCGCTATCAACACTCCGCACAGGAGACGGAGAGCTGAGGAGCGGGGACCGGACAGAAGGAGTGTCGAGAGAGGAAGGGAAGAGGCAGCAGCTAGAAGAAATAATGATCAAAGTAACGGCAGAGAGAATAACGGCATCCGGAGAGAAACGGATGATGGAGGATGCACATTAGGCTTGAGAGGCTGGAGAAGAAAATGTTTGTACACGCTGCTCTTATTTCTGACAGCCACGGTCACTCTAAACCTCGCTCTCACCCTCTTCTTCATGAGAGTGCTCGACTTCTCTACGGTGAGTCATGTTTATTGACTTGTTTTTAATGTAGGTGGCCATCTCTTTTCCTTTGATGCTTAACCACAAGACTCATGCATGTTATGTTTAAGGTATTTCAATTTTTCATAAAACTACTAAATATTCTCATCATCGTTATGGAAAAAAAGAATTATTTCCATTTCCGAAAGCACCTTTGAGAGGGTAAATTAGGGTTAAGTTGTTGAGATATCTAATAATTTATTAATATTTGAGAGAGATTTTTCTTCTTACAGAACACGCTACTTACATTGCTTTCAGATACTTATTTCTCCCTACTGTGTACTGCTGTGTAGAGCGCATAGTTACTGCTGCCTCCCAGGCTTTAGCGAGGAAATTTCCCTACTATTAGTAGTCCCTACTATTTGTATTAGTATTGTTCCCTACTATTAGTAGTATAATTGAGATATTGAAGATGGTTCAATTGAAATGTACATTCGTGTGCCTGATGTCATACATGAGGAAAATGATCACTCTGTTGTTAGGTGAGAGAACATGCAAAGGAATTAGCGATAGCGAGCTCATTGTTGCTTCATCCACACCACTACCGTGGTTGTGGAATGTTCAATGACTAACCAGTAGCGAACAATAGTTTTTAATATTAATTTGCAGGAAAATAAGACAATATTTTAAAGAATTTGTATATCAGCCGACAGAATCCTGGGGAAATTTTTCCCAGACGCAGTTTATCCAGGATTGTAAATGTGCTCTGCCAACCAGTCAGCACCGCATTTCTGTGTAGCTTTGACAGCAATGTTGCGTGCAAAAATTCACGTCATGCTCCTGCTGTTGCTGCTACTCGATCCCCATCGAGTATTAGTGCAGCTGCTATGTTCCAGAAAGAATTATGAAGCTCATGAACCTCTGTAAACACTGTAAATTTTGTGGTATAATTTGGTAAAGTTCTTATTAGTGAAAATTACTGGAGCTTGTTCTCTATTTTTGTCTTTTTTGTACCTAATTCCTACAATGATTTCAAAAACAATTTACACTTTAAGATTCTCGAGCTATAACCAGGAGAAATTCGTTAATTGATATAACAGTTTAGAAACCTCTATTTAGTGACCATGAACCATGTGGGCAAAATCACACTTCCTTTTGCACGCTCTCTAAATCACTTGTAAATCCTCATTTCTCATTTCCACACTCCTAGCGGATTTTCGAAATTCTTAGTATAAATTGCGTAGACATTGTGCAATTGCAGCCACAAAACCTGTATTGCATGCACAAATCACTCCACGCAATCCCCGCCAGGTTCTATGTAGCGCCCGACAATCACGCCAAGTCTCGTCTCCGTCAGACACACCAGAGCAAATCCAGCAAAGCTGGAGCGCGTAAAATATTCCCTTAATCGGATTATCGGAGCATGTATTTTGCAATAGACACTGACAGCTAGGGATTCAATAGGCTATTGTGAGGGGTCACAGCCGGACTGCAGCACAGACAAATTTGTTTCGTTTCCCTGGCTTCTTTTGTAGAGCAGGCGAGCCACGGGAATTAGACGAGGTTTACTTCCACGTAGGGCGCGGCCACGAGCTCTGTCCACAAAATCTCTCGTTTTAATTCTGATCAAAGTGATGCTTGTGTTTGGATTTTGCTTGCTTCACTTAAACGCTCTTGTGTTTTTGTTTGAAACTCTTTTAGGGAAAGTCATTCTCGCTATTAACGTCGAGGAATAAAAATGTAATATTGGATGCGATGACAAGATTAATTTACTACCAGACCTGTTTTCATGCAAAAATTTTAAATTTATTTTAAAAGTTATGTCATCAGCAACGAGGAACTGGTTTCCTTGATTAATTTCTTTGTGCTAAATTTGCGCGTACTCTAAAATGTGCTCCATTAGTGCACTTCTAAAAAAAAATTTGTACTTTTATTACATTTCTTTTCTACTGGTTATTTATACGTTTAAATTTAATATAATGTTCATTTTAAAACTTTCTATGAACGTTCTTGAAAATTATTTAGTAACTTTTTCCGAGTGTTTCAACTTCAACGGTCAGGGTTGAAGAAATGACTACATCAACCTCTAGAGAAAGGGAGCTGAATGATTATTGCTACCGGCTTCTTATAATGCTTAGGTAAAGAGAACAGATTCTCATTAGCTACTTCACTTCAAAAGATGACTTCTGAATAATATCAGCTTCTGTAGTCCAATGAATAGATCCTAAATAACATTCGATTCTACATTTCGATGAATAGCTCTTGAAATTTTAGCGCTTACATTAACATGAAGCATATTGAAGAGAACGGAATTAATAAATGTCAGTGATATGGGCCGGTACAGACATGTTATGGACATAGAGTGCAGCAAACGGACACAGATTAGAATAAACGAACCTTTTGTATTCAGGGTGCGGAAGCGGTGTGGAGAACGAGGCAAGAGAGTACAGAATAAGCGCACATGAAAGTGAAAGGTTAAGCTTCGAGTCCGCAGCTCGAGCTGTGTCGGCTGTTTCCAACACTATCCGATTGACCTTTTGCTGGTTAATATTCTCCGTTCTTAGTTTTTTCGTATGAAATTTTCCTATGGTAATATCAGGATTTAGCAACCTCGTAAGGGCGCCAAATGCTGAGTGATCTTCATAAAAAGTATTACAGGAAAACAGTTGTGGATTTCAGTCACAAAAACACACACTTGACCCCTAACGCTTCTTCACTACAATCGCATGGCGCATGTGACGAGGCGGTAGAATGATTTGCAAATACCTTTGAAGGTTCGACATAATTTCACGTTTTTCTTCATTCAGAAGTGGGTTATTTTTCTGTTCAATATTTCACTGGATTTAAAATACCCTCTGGTAGAATTTTTTTCGAAATGTTTTCAAAATGATTTCTTATTCTTGATTCTAAAGGAATCTGTAAGGTCGAGGAATAATTTTTTTTTAATTTTAATCAAAAATATTCCACTACTCGAAGGCCAGATATGCAAAACAAAAGAGAGCGCTAGAATGAAAATGAATTTACCAGTTCTGTACTTTAGTTAATCGCTTCACTTTCCAGTACAACCCTTTTCCTAATGTACGAGTAGCGTGCGTTGTATGCACAAACACTACTTCCTGATATGGAATTTAATACCTGAAGTTTGCACCATTTCCGCCTCGTCGTCAAGGCTGGAAATCAATGATAAAAACAAAGTTTTTTTCTTTGGGGCTCTTGAAATTGCATACGTAAATGGTTTGCTTGATTGATAGTAAGTATTGTCTTCCTACCCTCGAGTTGAATGACATCATCTCATGTGAGCCTCAATCTAGATGAATAATTGTTTGGCCGAGGTTACCATAAATCAATAACATCCATTACATGAACAGAGCTGTGTTTTAAAAAAAGGGGCTTATACAGGGTGTTTCAGAACAAGGGATACACAATTGCACACCGTGTAGAAAATGATCAAATAAACACTTTTTCATCTCTGAAATTTTCCGAAAATAATTCAGGTTTTTGAGTTATTAGCTGTTTATTGTTTTATAGGATGAAATTTAATTACACAATTACATGCAATATTTATTTTGGGCTTAAGTTACGAACACTTATATTCTATGAGAGTTTACAATAATAAAATTTAGTTTTAGTGATGTTTCGTCAATAAGTTTTAGCAAGAAGGTTTTAGGATGTCCCAGATCGTGCTACCAGGTTACTTCTTGTTTGTCTTGTTGGCACTGTTCAGTTTCAAAGAAATCACGACGCCGGTAGCGTGAACCGTTTAACAAATGCTGAAATGACTGATAAAGTAAATTCAAAATAAGTATTGCGGGTAATATTGTCATTAAATTCATCCCTAAAAACAATAAACAGCTAATATCAGCTAACAAACAGCGGAAAATTTTATAGAAGAAAAGTGTTTATTTGGCCATTTACTACTTGGTGTGCAATTTTGTACCTCTCGTTCTGAAACACCCTGCATATTCCAGTGGAAGTAGAGGTCTTTGTAAGACGGTGTAGTATAAATCGAGGATCGACAGCGTAGGATTCAGAGTTACCAGAGAACTTAACTGTCCTCTACCCCTCAGACAGGCTTAGGCCCTCTTCAGATCGTGAAAGGTGGACTGGTGGCCACCGCTCCAGTGCACGTGATGGACACTCTGGTGGCTACTCACCTGTCCTCCAGGCGCCACCTGCCCCTAACTCTGCTGGCCGCTCACAACGTGTCCATCGCGGCCCTGGACGGACACGGTCACATAAAGAGCGCCCTGACTCTCGGTGAGCAGGCATCATGTCTACACGAATGGATGGTGCGTGTGGGGTGAATACTCGTCTTCCACATTGATGTTTTGCAGCCGCTTTGGTGGTATCAATAGACACATCCTACTGGGCATGGAAATAGAAGATGGTGCGTGTGGGGTGAATACTCGTCTTCCATGCTGATGTTTTGCAGCCACTTTGGTGGTATCAATGGACACATCCTACTTGGCATGGGAATAGAAGATGGTGCGTGTGGGGTGAATACTCGTTATCCATGCTGATGTTTTCCAACCGTTTTAGTGGCATCTATAAACATATCTTACGGTGCATGGAAACAGAACAGGGATATATTTAGTTATTTCTAGAGGAAAAGATAGCATGAATGTTTTGCCAAAAACATTTTGTTACTTTTTCCGGCTATTTATAGATAAACCTAAAATTAATTGTGTATAAGATTGTGATTTATCTAGAGTAATTTCTGATGGAAATACCATTTAAATGGAATAAGCGCATCACTGGATAGTGCATAACCTGTTTAAAAGCATACCACAAAAAAATTATATTTCAATGGTTATGTCACTGCATAAACGTCCATTTTTTTCCTCGTAGACTTCTACGAATATAATTTGAAAATATTCTTGTGCAAGTTCTTAGTGATGCTCAATACCTTCATTTTTACTACGAGCGTGGGTTACATTTTCCACTGTTGCCAATGTCTCTTCACTTCTTTCATTTTCTCCTGAGCTGAACGATTTACTCGAACCTACCATTGAAGATCACCACCAACGTCAAGACTTGAATTGCAACTTTCATTTTTCATGAGGTTAATACAAGAGCTTTTTGGAAACAATACAAGATGCCATTCATAAAAACGCAAACAAGATAACTTCAAACGATGCATCAAATCACGAAAGATATAGCACAATAATAGGTACATACAACATGGGGATTTCATATATGCAAGCGACAGAAATGCGCATTACTTCACCATGTCACATGATGAGAAATACCAAGAAGCAGGATGTGAAATACCAAGAAATACCAAGGAAAGGCGTGGGAAGTGTGACATCCTAAAAACTCAACGTAACGATAAGATGCACACAGCTTTTTGATAGGAATGTCTATGTAATGCAGGAACCTTTACTGTTTAGCTGAACATGGTTTGAATATTTATCAGTTTTTCTATTTGATTAATTTCACTAGTTTAGTTTAAGATGGTTTATAGGGAAAAAACACAGAGGTATAATAAAATCACGGAACAGTTGGATATCTCAGAAAGCTTGCTAGTGATTCTTATGTGAAAATTTTTGAGTTTTGTTTGATTGCGAATATTTCTGAGTTCTATATTAGTTGAAATATCATTAAAGTGAGTCAATTAATATTATTATACTGTACAATTGAAGTAATAGATTCATGATTTGCAAGAAAATGAACGATTTAAATGCTGCGTTATTAGTTAAATCAAATGTTACCACGCAACGTCGAGATGATGTTGCTTGCGAGCAACTAAAAACGTCGATTTCAAATCGAGTGCTGATTGTTCAAAAGTATCACCTATAGAAATCTGTTTTCGTAAAAACAATCAATCCTCTATATTGAGTCATCTGTGTTACTATTTCTTAATGAGGTTTTCTGACGTATCTACTAATTCCACAGTGTCAACTAGAATTTCAGTTTCCAATGTTATTTTCATTTTTTTCCTTCTATACTTCGCGTATTATTCGTTAGAGGAATTCAATAATGCACTTGCTCCTAGCACATTTTCAGCTAGAATTCCTGTTTCCCGGGATTTTTCATACTTTCCGAGTCCACTGCTGTTGCTTTATTTTCGTCTTCTGATTTGTTCAACTTCGATTCAATGTTCATTGCTGTTTCCTGCGCAGCTCCAGATTATTCAAGCCCTTTGCATTGCCTATGCCTGCGCTTGCTTGGCTCTCCGCTCACTTGCGTCTCACCTCCCATAGCCTCTCCCCCCGCGTGGTAGGCGTGCCACTAACAGGCACTTCATTACCCGCCGCTCCCAATATATTCCTGACTAACAAGACTAAGACGCCGCCGTTGCCGCTCGCAATACGGCTCCTGTTCTACGAGACGCTTCCGTCACTGTCTCGCATGTTTCCAATGTTTTCACATGAAAAATATTGAAATAATATTCAGAGGCATGAAGAAAAACGTCATTGATTGCCGCGCAAACTTGGAAGGCTTTATTCAAGAACACCAAAAAGTATGAACTTTAATCGTCCATCAATTTCGTCCACCTTAAACGACTCTTGAATCTATATTTTTGCATTAATGACACAAGGAAATAAAATGGAATCCATGCTGCTAGATAAATCAAGTTGATAGTAAAGTTTACTCTGCAATAAAATTCATCCAAAGTCTATACTAGAATGTGCTGTCTTCATTTGGCTCATTGAAAATATTATCGCTAACTAGAGCATCGAATTCTGTGTGAACCCAATACATAATCAGCCTAGCTCAAGTGTACTTGACAAATGAAGGCTTCCACAATGTTCAAATAAAAATGAACGCATAATTTTATTCGTCGAGTACTACGATAGGAGGAGACGAAGTTTAACTCATGTACAAAGTACGCATGTGTACTAGAACTGTTTTGAAACATTAGCTTAATTATGGGTCATATTGTTCAACATAGATTTAAGAAATTCCGTTGCAAAGTTGACTATTTCACAAATAGCTGTGTGATAAAACTGAGGTATTCAAATTATTTGCATTAAGAACATTAACGAGCACTCTGTGGCATTATCCAAGTCTTTTCTATAGCGCACTACAGTTTACGGTTTATCATTATCGTAGTCAATTTCCTTTTAAATTTAAATGTAACAAACAAGTTTTAAGCAAAAATTTTTAAAATGACTCCGGGTTCTCATCTGCTGTTCACAAAAGATAGGATTGTCTCTTAATGGGATCTTTCACTAAAACTTACTCTACCCCGTCGTTTGTTTGCCATTATGTGCAATATTAGGTACGCATTTTTGCCTTGAACGTTGTTGGGATTAAACCCAGTTAAAAATTCATGCCGTGTTTAGGTCGACAGGTAGCAGAACATAGTGAAACATGGCCGCGGAAGGTCACTATCGGCCGCTCTCGACCACAATTTGCCGTTCGTCGGCTATCCGCTAGTCTAATTTGGACGTAAACAATCGTAATGGACGTAAATCGAGCTCTTGCTCGATTATGAAGTGGATTCTTATAAAGTGGACATGGCGACCAAAAAAACGGCTGCTTTTCCGAGTAAAAAACGGCCAGAATCTTGCCTACCGCGGCACAGAAACTACTTGAAAACGTCTAATTTTTTTTAACTGGGAACACGGCTAATATATATGGAAGTTCCACCTAAGAGAGAATGTAGCTTGCTGTGTGTGTTTGGGAGATGAGATTTAACAAAAAAAAGTGCAGGAGTTAATTTCTGTGAGAATATTTCAACTGTCCTAAGTTACGTCCTAAGATTACTGATCAAGAGCTACGCATGAACGCACCCTATTTATTTAATTTAATTTACCACACTTCATAACATGTTTCACGTATTGATTAACTTAGGCACGTTTCTTTAAGCACGCTTAATTTAGGATGACCCATACGAAGTTGCGTAATTCAACTGAAGCGAGTTTTGACCACGCGACGTTAGTTCACGTTTGGTCGAAGTCAGGCTTGCCACAAATCAATTTGGTAAGTGACGTATGCAACGTTAGTCTACCTTCACTTAGAATCAGGATTGCCGCAAATCAATTTGGTCAGTGACGTAAGTAACGTTAGTTTACGTTCACTTATAATTAGGCTTGTCGCAAATCAATTTGGTGAAATCAGCGACGTTCTCTTCGCTGCCCCACAGCGCCGCAGAGCCTCACGTGCCGCACGGAGGGGCTGGTGGTGCGGGATCCACGCGGTCGCCTGCTCTTCTCCGCGTCCAAGGAGGAGGTGGTAGTCGGCGCTAGGAGGCTAGTGGTGGCAGGTCAGTGGTGGGCCGGGTGGGTGATGTAGTTGCTGCAGGTCAGGGTTGTAGATAATAGACGTTGCAGGTCAGTGGTGCTGCAGGTCAGAGCTGTGGTTGCTGCAGGTCAGTGGTGCGGCAGGTCAGGGTTGAAGTTGTTGCGGGTCAGTGGTGTTGCATGTCTGGATTGCAGATAGTTTTTGCAGATCAATGGAGTTGAACGCTAGTGCTGTAGATCAATAATCAGAGATCAGTTTCTTTTGCTCTTGTCCAATGCGGAGGTTGGGGTCGACGCTCAAAGGCTAGTATTTGCAAACCAGGGTGGTAGATCATTGTTGTTACGAACCGGTAGTGTTGAAGACTAGTGTTATACGTAGACTTATGATCTTGCAGGTGAGTGTTGTTGCAGGTCAGTGATATTCCAGGCCTCTGTTGTGGCAGATCAGGGATGTTACGGGCCATCGGTGTCGTAAATCAGCAACGTTACAGGTCAGTGTCTTCGCTTGGCAGTGTTGTAAAATGATGTATTTAAAAAAACAAATATCCAATTCTTGTTTGACACATAATATTCGTTTTCTAGAACAGGCAGTCTTAAACGGTCAACCGTATTACATGGGCATCTGATCTACTAAAATCTTCATTCCTCATATTTCAGTCCTTTTGTGCTGGTCGAGTAGGTGTGTGATTTTGCAACTTGCTAAACAAACTCAGCATCTGAAAGCCGTGACTAATAAAACGCGAGAATAGGAATAATTTTTTGCTATTCCCAAATCCTCCGCTGGGCAAGCTAGCATAGGTTAGAAAAAATCTCCAAGCCAGATCTTGTCTCAAAAAAAAAACAGTTCGTAGTATAGGGGTGATGTTCATATTCACAAAAGTAATGATTTATGTCAGTTTTTTAATCACACTTCAAAATGTGAATGTAAAATGATCGTACTGACGTTTTTCGTTTTACTATTTAATCGCTTAAGAAACAGTGTGTTGCCTCGGGAACTAATATTACTCTGTTATCGAACTCCAGGGTATTTCCGTAAAAAAAGGGGCTTTCTACGTATCGTATTTTCGGCATTTGAAATTTGAAGAAATTGAAGTTTGAAAATTTCAGGCCTAAATCCACAGCTGAGTTCAACACATAATAGATAAGGTGATGTATAAATAAATCTATTTATAGCTAACTCATTTTAGAACCCAATCGTCTGTGTCTGCTAATTTTGGCGTCACAGCTAGCCAAGCACAAGAGAGTAAGGCAAGGTTAATACTGAATACCGTTCTTACTGACCTTGTTGTATGTCATAAAGCAGAGCGCCGCATTAGTGTTGAAATTTTTTTTCAAATTCTGATATCTCTCAGAACCTCCCCCGGTTAGGACTATATTGAGCAGCATTCTCTTGTATTCTGAAGGCTCGTTTTCGGTTTTTAATCGATGTTCTCGTAGGAGGTAAACATGTTGTCGTCGCGAGACAATGCTGAGCAAGAACGCGAAGAAGCCTTATATTGGCAAGCCCAGATATGAAGATAGATCTCAAAATATCATCTGAATACTGGCATAATTTAGCAATATGTAATGCAGATCTCAAGGCACGGATTGCTATTATCTCACTAGAGATAGATAAACCTTCACAGTTTAAGAGAATGACACATGTTATGCTTGTTTTATCAATTGGTCAGTCCTATTTTAGGGTATTAATTCTGTGATAGTCTTCCTTGTTGATTTCGAAAGGGCTGTTTCCATCTCTGCAAAACAATTTTTATAATAGTTCACTATTCAATCAAATAAATGTTTGTCTCGAAATCAGTAGAAGATCTAAACTATTGTTCTATAAACATGGGTGTGTGCACGCTTGCTTGCACCTATAGGAGTTTCCGCAAGATTGCTATCCCTGGGATTTTGTGCACAGCAGTGCTGCTACGTGCAAAAAGTGCTTCGTAGATTTGAGCGAACGTCAGGGCGACCAAATTAATCCTTTTGTGTAGAAGCCTCATGATAAGGCTTATTGAAGTTAAATTTAACCATAATAATCACTCAGGCTTTGGGATACATGTAAGCTTACCAATGTTGAGAAGTTTTAACAGACGAATTTTACTTGAAAAACTCTTGATCTTGGGGGTTTTGGTCATAAAAATGCGAATCTGACACCCCTGGTTAAGGGCTGTCCATTATCTGCCGTGATTTCCTGCGTCACGTGTGCGGGAGCTGCTTTCATCAGTATTCTCTCAAAACCTACCCTGTGTAAATGATACAAATGATGAAAAATATAACCAGTGAGGGCCAGCGCCCCCAGTCGCAGTGAGAAAAATAACTTTCTTTTAATTGAAATCGACGGCCCGTTTGACCATTTCTATAATATTTAAATTAAGGCACTGTTATAAAAATTGGATGAAAGTTCGATAGAAAACATTCATATGTTTTCAGGTGAGGCAAACGATAATGTTGCAACTCCATCTCGTAGCATTCAGAAGTGTAAAGCCCTCACAGTGGTTTAGAGTGAAGTAGGAATTAGAGCTAATTCTATTTTGGTCAAAAAAGGCAGCTTCAGATATTGAGTCAGATTTGAACTTTCTTTGGCAGAAACCAATCTAATTGAATTACTGGATTTTCTCTTACTATAGAATCGTTAATCTTAGATCGTTTGTATGGTAATCAACTGAAAGTGCCGTGAAATATTCGAATGAAAAAGTCGTATCGGGAAATTAATTTTACAAAGTGCAGCGCACCACTATTGAAATGTTAAAATTTTTGAAGCGATTTATGCCTCATTAACGCCATTCTCAACTTACCGTCCTACGAGATTCTCAGAGGTAAGAAAGAATAATACTGACCAGCGCTAATCATCTCTATTTAAAGTCGATGCTGTGCAATTTTGTTTGTTTTAAAAAAAGGTGGGTTGTATCGATAGACCGGCATTGAACCGTAGTTGCCGAAGTTGAAATAAGCAAACATGGCTGATACTGGAACAGTTTATCACGACCTTATAATAAATTCGAGAGAAAAACATCTATAAGTCACACGAAAAACATCTAGCGGCAAGTTGTACCAATAACACATCAACAGTAAACTAGTCATCATTGCAAGTACTCTTGCATAATGTTACTTCTTACTGGGAGCATACAATATATACATGAAGCAGTGTATGAGTGTATTATGCTACAATTCGTGTGTGTGATTATGTATTTACGTTAATGTATCACACTGTTAAAGTTCACCCTGAGCTGCGTATCTGATGTCCGCTGCATCAGAGTTGACGTGAAGCACTGGATTGGCTGCGTGGGGGTCAAATGTTATTAAATTTTACTCTTTGAAGTTAAATGAAATTTATGAATAAAAGTGCCGAGATACACGTCTTAAATCTCAATATTTATTTAGGAAAGTCAATGAATAAAAATTTCTGGAACGTATCGAAGAATTGAAAAAGAAATGAACGATTTGCACTTCGGTTTCAAGGGAATATAGTCAAAAGTTATAACTTACCAACGTCTTTTTTATTCGAGATTATGTTGATAATTTTAGTGCATGGTTGTAGTGAATTCTAGACAAATATTTTGAATACCTTTAAATGAATACCATCCCTTTCTCCCACGTTTCCGCCTGGGAAAGGTTATGTTCTATGAAGAAATTTTCAATTTTATTACGATAAATCTATAAGAAAATTCAAAACTATCATACTTTGCATAACTTACGAATGAAAAGCATAAAAATTTTTTAAAATTTTTCATTTTGCAGATTTTCTTGATGCTTCATTTTGAGAATGGGATAAAATAACTTGGAATATTTAGCTCTATTTTTAATGAGAAATAAACAAGAAATACACAGCAACGCTACACTAATATTGGAAAAGTTTGCTGCTGAATACTTCAACAAACTTATTTAGCAATCTTCAGAAGAACCAGTTAACATTTGAAAGTGCCATTTAAATTTCTTGTGCATCAAATGAACAGACACCCGAACTCGTCAACATTTCCAGATAATACATATTATTTCTTTATGGTACTAGTAGCATGGCTCATGGCAACCACTGTGTATATGTGTGAACTAGAACTACTGATTAGGCCATTCATAACCGTTGTTCTTGGTAAATGTAAAACTGTTGCTCTCAGTTGATCTAATTTCGAGGAATAATAAAAAAGAGAACTGCTTACCCGGAGCTCGGGTCTCAGAGCGCATCGCTCTGCAAGGGCGACCTCTTAAAGCGCTCTGTAAACCTGAGGACTCTATTAAAGGATGTTTTCCCGCTTCACTATCGCTTCATCGGGGCTTCTTGAAGAAAAATGCGAGAAGATCCCCCATTGAGAGAGGCTTTCGTTCAGGACTCTCGGCCTGGGGCGTGTCGGAGAGGCCATCAGCCAAGCAAGCAGTCTGCGCTCGTCGGTTTTCAAGAGCTCGAAAAACAACAAGAATTAAAGCGCGCGGAATACTTAGGTTCGTTAAGGCCTCCTCTTTAATGCGCTTAACTTTTGCGGGAATATGCAGCAATCTGTTATTGTTTCAAGTGTTTCCGCAAAAAATAAAGGCTAATCAATCCGTTTTAAATATGAACAGTCCTAGCTGATGTTGGGAAGCTATTTTCATTGCTGTGCTGTGCATCGCTGTTTGGCATCACAGTGATGGAGTTAAATGGAGAATGCTGTTGTATGCATCCAAATTATGGCCAAACAAGATTGCTTCCTTGCGTGTATTTCTTTAAAGTTACTTGCGTTCAAATAACTACAGGTAAAAAGACGTTGAAAAGACGTTGTTATATTAACGAATCCTAAAGTTGCGCGACAATGTGCGTTTGGGAGCAGTACTCTGAAAAGTAATACATTGGATATTATCAGAAATGCAAAGTCATTTGTGTGCCCAATGAGAGGATTGTTATAAGCTCGCTCGGAGTTTTTAGTTTAACACTGTTTGTTTAAGGTTCATAGAACTCTGTGAAACTATTTAACTAGAGGATAATTGACAATACATTTTTGCAAATTTTTCTTCGAGTAAAATTATCATTTTTTTCTAACTATAGGCTTCTAAAATAAGTTTGATACTTCTTGTCCACCGACCTTACATTACAACCGCAACGCGTGAACGTCATTTGTACCAAACTCTAAAATTTTTAGTCCAAAATTTATTGTTTGAAGATGTAAACATGAGCGTTAGCACAATTCACCTACCTTAGGATCATAAACCGGAAATAAAATCTTGAATATCAGCTAACGAGCGCTATGTACTTTCAATTATCTTATCTTCAACAATATCCAGGAACGACTCTCGAGTTGCATTCCGGCTAGCATTGTCCTTCCTCTGGTTCTCCTCATTTGATCATTATCTGGTACCGAAGACGCTCTGAGTTCACAAAGGGAGCTGATTTCCTCCGAGAGGAAGAAATTTCACCCCCACACGACACAAGATAAGCTCTGATGTCACAGAACGTGTTGATTTTCTCAGAGAGTGAGAAATTTCACCCCCACACGACACAAGACAAGCTCTGATGTCACAGAACGTGTTGATTTCCTCAGAGAGTGAGAAATTTCACCCCCACACGACACAAGATAAGCTCTGATGTCACAGAACGTGTTGATTTCCTCAGAGAGTGAGAAATTTCACCCCCACACGATACTGAAGATAAGCTCTGATGTCGCAGAACGTGTTGATTTTCTCAGAGAGTAAGAAATTTCACCCCCACACGATACTGAAGATAAGCTCTGATGTCGCAGAACGTGTTGATTTTCTCAGAGAGTGAGCAATTTCATCACCATACACATGACACTGAAGACATGCTCTGGGGTCACAGAAAGTGTTGGTTTTGACTGTTTCTCTCAATAACATAACTAGCCCCCGACACGGCTATAGAACGCCTCTTGTGATTAGTTTGTCTATCAATAAGTGCCTTTGTCCTAAAAATGTTTAAAAATCTAATGTGTTATACATCTCATGTATCAACTTTTTTTGAAACAAATGGTTTTCCTTTCTTTCTTTTTTGATTTTCTCAGTTAATGAAAAATATTTGTCCCAGGTCTTTCTTTTCTTTCTTTCTTGGTGTTCTCAATGCGTGAGTGATATTTGTTCCAGGTCATAATTTTGTTTCTTTCTTGCCTTTCTCAATGAGTGAGAAACATTTGTCCCAGGTCTTTCCTTTCTTGACTTTCTTAATGAGTGAGAAGCATTTGCCTCAGGTCTTTCCTTTCTTAACTTTCTCAATGGGTGAGAGATATTTGTGCCAGGTGAGGGAGGCGCGGCGTTCAGCGGATCGGTGCAGACGGGGCACGTGACGGCGCCGGTGGGGAAGGCGCTGCTGCTGGAGTCCACGACGCGGGCGCTGGTCGTGTCCGCCCCGCAGGGGGTCACGGTTGAGAGCAGGGCTGGTAGCATCTCCGCGCACTGCCTGGGCGACCTCACGCTCCAGTCCACCGGCGGCATCGTGAGTAAACTTCCGTCAACTCAGTAGACCTGCATTGTGAGTTCACTTGGGTCCAGTCAGTAGATTTACATTGTCAGTAGATTTGTATTAAATGAATAAATTTGGGTCCAGTGAGTAGACTTGGGTCAAGTGAGTAGATTTGGATTGTGAGTAGATTTGAGTCAAGTGAGTATATTTGGATTGTGAGTAGATTTGGGTCAAGTGAGTAGATTTGGATTGTGGGTAGACTTGGGTCAAGTGAGTATATTTGGATTCTGAGTAGATTTGGGTCAAATGAATAGATTTGGATTGTGAGTAGATTTGGGTCAAGTGAGTATATTTGAATTGTGAGTAGACTAGGGTAAAGTGAGTAGATTTGGATTGTGAATAGATTTGGGTGAGGCTCGCACTCGGTAAGCTGAGCGCCCAATGTGTCCAAACGCAAAGATAAGTTGTTTGCTGGTGTCATTGCTAAAGGTTGATGCACAGCACTTACGTTAGTGCCCATTGCTACATGCGTCAGTGTGTATCGGTAACGTACGCAACAAGATTTACGGAAAACATCACTAAGATACATATTAGCGAGGGCTGCTAAAAGAAGTACTGTTACAACTTATATTTCAAGACTGAATATTTAATGCTCCTTATATCCTTGTATCAATGAATTACCTTATATCATTGAACTACGTATAAAGTATAATAACATTTCTATCTGATTATAAATTAGCTTCTTGAATTGGTATGTAGTGACTAATCATCGGTGTGACTAATTAGGAGTTACTGACTCCAGTAAAGAAAATATACTGAAAGCAAATTTAGAGCATAGATATGCTACATATCACTATCGTCATTTTTGCCAAATATTTGTAATATTACCGTAGATGTAACGCTTGTGGTTAACTTCGATACTGATGACTTGGTGCCGTAGTTTTTCCTTAATTGCCGAAGTATGGGGATATACAAGCTGGCACTTGTTACCAGAAGACTTAGTACGCAATAGAATCGAAAAGCCTCTACCTGTAGAGGTAATCTTCTAAATTTTTAATTTTTTTTAAATTTCTGCATTATTTTTTTGAGCATAGTTTACCCCGAACGGTATTGTATCGTGCATTATTTTCCCAATCTACCTTCAATTATTTTCTGAACATTGCAGTAATTTCTTCTTAAATTGGTAGTTTTATAATCATAGCTTTGTTGGTTTTAATATTTTAAATTAATTTTTGCACACGTGTTGCATTCTGATTCCCTTGAATTAAACTGTTTTAAATTACCGATAAATATGTATGCTTTCACCACACTATCTTGTATAAATCCTTAACCCAAAAAGATCGCTATTTTGGGCCATATCTTCCCTAAAAAATTGCTCTTGCTTTCCTTTTTTCAAAGTTGCTAATGTTAAATTAGAGACAAATTCTTCCGTTAGCCAAAAACTGTAATTTATTTTGATTAAGCTAAATGGCTCAGATGCAACTCACTTATTTGAATAGGTGTATCAACCGATGTGGGAAGACCTTAAAATCCTATGAACGTTACATATTATCAGACAAAATTATTGCACTAGTATAATCAGCTCGCTAAAGTTGTGCACTCTTGTAAAGCTGAACTGAGCTTGTGTAACAACAGTAACAAATGTGTTTTTTGAGTGACAACGAGTATTATACGTATTTTGAGTGACAACGAGTATTATACGTATTTTGAGTGACAACGAGTATTATACGTATTTTGAGTGACAACGAGTATTATACGTATTTTGAGTGACAACGAGTATTATACGTATTTTGAGTGACAACGAGTACTAACTCTCACCTCAGATCAAGCTAGCGACGAGCAAGGTGGTGGTGAAGGGCCTGCCGACCAGCACCGTACAGGACTCGGACCCTGACTCCGTAGGGCCGGATGTATACCAGGTGAACGTAGCGACCTGTGTCTGTAATTCTAAGTCTAATGCCTCGTAAGCTCTCAGTTCGTAAGCTACGCTAAGTTTCATAGTTCTAATATTTGTTATAGATTTATCGTAATAACATTGAAATGAGCTACGGCTGCTGGGTTAGACTTTTCTGGTCAAAGTCTTTAAGGTTTGTTACTTGTTCGGGTATAATTTGGTAATTCTAGTAATTTTATGGGAGCATTTTATCTATGAAAGTTAAATTTAATAATTAACATCAGGAAAAAATTTGGAGGAAATGCTGCTCTAAGTAACTATTTTGTGCCACCATCTCATGCCTCCATGTTGTAGAAACAAACAAAAAATATTAGCGATGGTTGTCCGTCTTCAAAAACTTTACAAATAACTGTGGAATAACTTTACTTTCAATCAAACACAAAAATAGCTTATTTTTCTATATTTGTTCAAGTTTAATTCGTAAGATACTTCAACTTAAGTAGAATTTATTTGCTGATCATATTCATTTTCCCAGATCATTTATTTTTAGCCGAGCATATGAGACTCAAAGGCACACAGCTTAATTAGATTTCAAAATAAATGATTGAGCCTTGTTTGAAGCAGTTCACGTCAGAAACATTCATGTCAGCAGACATTTCTAAAAAAATGGAGAATGTAAACTTTCTTTGCCCCGTGTAGGTTTATATGTACTGCGCTCACTCCAAGTACAAGAAAAGCTATTACAAGAAAAGTAACAGTGGGTATATGTATAAGTAATTCAATATCTGTTTCTTAACTGCTTTACTTTGGTAAATTGAGCTCTTTCGAAAGGTAGAGCAAAATAAAAAACGCATTGAAAAATCACAGTACATTTTCGATACAACCAGGATGTAGAAATACACATTTACAGCAGGGGCCCTGAATGCGTAATCTGTTGCTCTTCATTAAATTAAATGCAAAAATCTGGCACTCTTTTGCGCCTTCTTCCTCTTAGCCAATATATAATAAACTTTTCAGGCAACTTCCTGATAAAGCACATTTACTGTAAAATATTTTCAGAACTATCTAAAGCTTGCTATCCCGAATGAATCGCCCTAAATTACGGCACATTATTAAAAGCTGAAAATTCCTAACGATAATATAGGTTTCTTCAGATCAAATCAATGCATTTTGCCTCTGATCATTTAGAAAATAATGAATAGGAGATAGGGAAAACCTTCCTACTCAATGAGCTTAAATTTCACTCCCTCTCTTAGTCTAAATCCTGAAGCACCGGTATAATCCCAGGTGAAATGAGATCATAAAATGAAGCGATCAATGAAGAAGCTTCTGTAAGGAAAGATTTCTTATGAAGCTAATAACAAAAAAAAACTTTAAAACCATTTTAATGAAACGTTTCAAGCCTTAGTTCATCATCAGTGTTGATAAGTAAAACATGGTAAAGGGAACAGGGAAAACAGTGAATTTTCACTGTTCCCTTTACCATGTTTTGATGATTATGACTTCAAGCTGAGACTTGAAACATTTCATTAAAGTGATTTTAAAGTTCTTTTTTGCTATTACCTTCATAGATAAACTGCTTAGCAGAAAAGATATTCGTAATATTGAAAAGTTTCTTTTTGTCCACGTGGCAGGTGTGCGTGTGCAGTGGAGGGCGCATCTTCCTGGCGGCGCCTGGAGGCGTTTGCGCTGCCGATCGCAACTTTTGTAAATGACCGTCTCCCTCCCAGCATTTCTAGGTGGTAATTTACTAAGCGCATAAATAAACTTATTGCCAAACGATAAGTATCTGCAGTGTACATGTGTGTGTGAGTCTGTAAATGAATGCACGGAAAGAATACTTGTTCGTTTAAAAATTGGTTTTGTATCGTGTGCCAGAAATGCTTTTAGGAAGACGTAGTTGAGGGAATTTTTATGGTGCTTATAGAATTATTTTCAAAGATCTCATTTTCAGCCGGGTTGATGGAAAGAGTTGTTAATTAATAGCAGAGAAATATACTCTATAATTTTATCTTACGCAAAAGTACAGTTGTCAATGATGATGATATGAAATTCATCGTTTGGAATGAGCGTTTCGAAACAATTCCTGGATAACGAAACAACTGAGTGTCACGTGTAGTGCAGAGCTGGAACTTCATGAAGACCGTATCTCCGACTCCAGATGGTTCAAGTGCGTCTACATGAATGGCTTTAAAAATCCAATTTCCAAAGAATAATTAATCTCTGTAGCCAGGATCGGTGCCTAGCATCTGAAATTCAGTTTGATAGCCGTTCACCATTGAACGTGATGCAGCTGCAAGTTCTGCCCTCATGGAGCACGAACGGTGAGCCACTAAAAAGACTTTCAAATTGAAGAGCATAAATGAGTTTGGAGGGAGAAGCTGCTTCCAGTTTGGCGACCCTGGCTGGCAGCTTCTGCGCCTTAAATTATGCAGCATTTAAATTTTGTGAGGGCATCTTTCTGCCAAGCTGCAGGCTCCAACGATTGGACTCGCGTCCGGAGTCCGCACGTCGGCCCGCTCCTGCTGAGGAGAACCAGTGAGTCCGAAGTGGAGCAATATTTGTTATTTTCTGATTGAAAAGAAACATGTGTAGGCTTGTAAAACGTTTTGTCACCGTTGAAAAATTCAAACCCTGGTTATTAACAACAACTCGAAAAGAATGTGAGGACTCACATCATAGTTCGTTCAGAAGCTCAAGTCTATTAATAGCTTCGAAAATTTAACTTTTGTTTAAAATTTTCTACGAACTGTTTAAGAAAGACAGATTTACAAGGCCCTACTGAATGAAATACCCTAAGAGGCTCTTGGAAGAACCCAAGCGGTAACCTTATTTTCAAAATATGAAATGGAATCATTTTGAGATATTCTAAGGGATGCATGATGATACCGTTGAGCCTTGAGACTTCTGGAGCTGGAGTCAGTGATAGGTACTTTATAGTGTCCTTCATGTCTGAAATTATTTCTATTGCGTCCTAAAAGATATCTTGAAATTTCTATTAATGGTGAGGTTATGTTGCCTCCATTAAGTTAATATTCTATACTCGTCTGTTGTAAGATTGATCCCTGCAAGTACTTGTGTACAATTGCAACAATCATTTTGTCTGGCGAGTGCATTTAGAGTGAATGCAAGTTACTGTAATGAAAACTCCCCTGATCCTGGTATTCGCATTTCTTTTAATATCTACTGAGGGAAATTGTTCAAGTGGTTAAGATCGTTTTATTTCGTTCAAATAATTTAATGTTACGAAGCATAGGTTCTTCAACTGTAAATCATGGGAAAAATAGGAGTCCTCTCAGATGTTGTAACAGGAGGACCTCTATTTTTCGTCATTTGAAAATGGTAAAAAATAGAGCCCCGCTATTAATTATCTTTGAGTTAACATCCTATTTACAAAATAATGAAGTCAGCACTTTGACAGCGCGTCTTGAATGATCTCATTCTTAAATTGAATGGGATTTTTGATGAGGGTAAGAAACATGAATGATTGTCATAACCGGGACTTTGATGCTAGTAGCGCTGGCCAACGCGAGCTCTGTAGTTGAGTATCATTGAGACTGTGCGAACTAATAAGCTTTTGTCTCACCAAGCACGGTTTCCAGATTGATCTTTTGTCTGGCCACAACCCTCAAGTCCGGGATTTTTCTTCAAATAAAATGTGACCATAATGACCACCCAGCATCTGTGACCCTGCAGGGCTATCCAATATTGAGACGTCTCCTTGGTCAAATGTTATTGAGAAAAACAGATGTTCGCTTTACCTAAATCGCAGATTCACTAAAAATTTGAAAGCGAAGAAAGCGCTAGTAAAATTTGATTAGTATTTTATTCGCTTTTAAATTTTTCGTCATTTAGAAAAGGCTCAAACCTCAGGATTATGGTTGGAGAAAAATAGAAAAACTTATAACCCTGTTGCTACGGTGTGCATCAAGTTACGTCCATGATGTTTCAAATCCAAAGAATAAATGTATAAAGCTTAAAATGGTTTTCTTACCCATCAAAAGAAACATGTAAACTTTTCTTAAGAGATTTCGATTCGAGATGGATGTAGGATTTAAATTTCATTTGGAATTTTTATTTTTAGAGACTTCGATCTATGCCCCTCTTTGATCTTTTTCCTGAGAGGAATGTGTACAGATTGGTACAAACAAAATGAGTTTCATCAGTAGTTACATCGGCAAAACTGTAGAGCATTTTATTTTAGCTGCATGTAAAATTGAAAATTTTTATAATCTTAGGTAACATACTTTTTAGTCATAAATGACCAACAGTTGAATTTGGTGCAATTCAAATCCACGACGCTAACAGAAAATATCATTGAGTTGCACTTATTCTCCATTTATTCTATCAATATGATTAGAGTAACACAAAAAAAGTTGTTCAATATGCCGTCGCGCTCGAGGTTTTGCCGCGAACGCTCCCAGGCGGGTAATCCACTATAATTGGCGCTATAGAAGCCCTGTCATGTCTTTTTCTACGCCAGCCTACGTTTTTAGAGTTGGACTTTCTTGTTCCCAATTACAATGGCGGAAAAATTGAGAACCTGGAAGTGTAATTAGCCTTGCAAACTTGCACCGCTGATCTCTTCCTGAGAACTTGGCGAGCTCCTACAATTAGGTCTTCTCACTCGTTTTTGGAACGCTGCGTCAAAGAAGCGCGTCAAAACTGCCACGTCGGACAAGAATGGAGTTCGTTTGCAGCTCACGACGCTCCGTACACTTTTCATAGATATTCAGCCTAAAAAACGTTGTGTTTGAGCCAAAACTCATCGCGGTCCATCATCAAAGGGACTCGAAAATATCGAAATAGAGTGTGAAACTTCGGGCAATCTGCATGACTCGTTAACGCCTTCGCACAAAGTTTCTAGATATTTTGAAAGGTATCGTACCTGCTCAGTTGTAGGCTGCACATTTACGAAAGAAATTTATCATGTTCGTTCTGAAAGAATGCATTTTTTTCTTCCGGCTTATTTGATTTGGATTATGACTAAATCTACTCATTTCAACGCAGCGTAAATCCAAAAATGTTGACTACAGAAGACGTTCAAATAAATATAGCGAGTCCTATGTCATTTTCAAGGAAATTGTTAAGCTAGGAAATGTTCGAAATAGATTTAGGAATCATTAAAGAAAGATGTTTTCTCACTTTTAGGAGTACACATCGCGTTTCGTTTGAGCAAAACCTCCGTCAGACTTGAGAACAAAGGAGGAGCAGGAACTTTGATCCGAGACAATGTGCTTATAAACCAAGTGTGAAATCATTCCATGGCTCTAACATATTAGTTATGGGAAGGCTAAAAAGTAAGTTATGATTTCACGTTATGTAAACGTGGATGAGAAGGAATGAAACATGCACAATTTATCTATAAGCGAGAATAATATCTACTAATTTATAAACGGATTAATTTTCCGTTCAATAATGTGATGGTGGACATAAAACATACAAACTGTTAAGAAAAAACTATTGATCGCTTAGCTGTAACACGCGTCTATCATTCCACTATACTATACGCTTGTCTGAGCAGATATCTATACAATAATAAGAGCCGCGTCCCTCCATCTGACTGTCTGTCCGTCCGTCACACCCACCACCAGAAAATGTGTGATGAGCTTATTTGTGATACAAGCTTCATCAACTCCACAATTTTTGGTGTATTAATCTGTCAGATTCAGAGTCGGAATGAATATCAATTGTATTGGTAGGTTAGATTAGGTTGTATAGAATATAAGCAGTTGAGACTAACGAAAGTATAGGAAAGCCATAGAATAGCATGGGAAATCATGGGAAAGCCATGTTAAAGCTCAGTTGATCCGATACCTAATCCTGTCATTTTTGAGGGGCCGTGTATATTAGTGGTTGATAAAAGACACTGAAATGACGCTATTTCTTGCGATGTGAAACGTGGACGGTCTGAGTAAACCCATACTCAATCCTTAATCACATTTACGTAAATTGAAAACATTCCAACGAGAGCCACAATCAAAAACCAAAATAGAAACGTGTGAATAAAAAATTATGAAAACCACAAACATTTAAATTAAGAATCAACCACCAAAACAGAAACATGTGAGTCAAAAATTTACGAAAACCCTAAACATGAAAATTGAAAACAAAAACACAAGACCTTCTCAAGTGGTAAATCAATTCACGAGATAAGGTCCCGTTGTATGCGCATGTTTTACAGATGTACAGACGGTCGTTTACGCATGCAAGGCAGAGGGCGGGTATGATGCATGGCCTCATAGGCGCCATAATAGGCTATCTGCGCCGGGCTGGTCCCAGCGCTCCGGGCCGCTGCGCCGGACAGCCGCGACGCGGTCCGAGAATTATGGTGGCGAGCCCACCGTTACTGCGTGAATGTCTTCTTTTGGTCGCATTTCCACCGAAATGTTTCTTTGTTTTTTTGCGTGTTTCTTTGTTTTTTCTTTGCAATGATTCATAGTTATTTTGTGAGTATTGCGATGTAAAGTTATTTCCCTATTTTGCACATGATTTTGGTCATCTGTGAGCAGTATTTTACTACGTATGTTGAAATATTCTCTAAATTGTAATGGAAATTATTTAGATAAAAGTTAGTTTTTACCGATAGAAATTGAATGTTTCAGCGAATTAAGACCTCGAAAGTTGACATCGTTTTTGCCTTAATAGATTTATTTTTTGTCTAGTTCCAAATTTGAACTGATGTTTAATTCACGCTCTGGCGCCCTTCAGATCTTCCTAAGTGTCTTTCTGCGAGCATGTTCTCAAATTTTTCTACGGCTAATTCATTTGCATTAATGCATATGATTTATTAGTCTATAATAAAAAAAGTAACGACTGAATACATTTATAGACAAATTTCGTCAACAGATGTGTCAGTAATCATCCATTACGTTCTCGATTGAAGGAACTCTTCCGATGATTAAACACACCCACCTCAACCAATTTTATTCATAAAAAATAAATATTTAGATAATTATTATACAGTATTTCTAGCGGCATTGAAGTGAAAATGTTCACACTGAAACAATGGAGTATGAACTAAATGGCTTCCCGGGAATTCCTCATTAATATATGGACGAAAAAAGTTTAATGGTGCTAAAAACAATAATTTTTTTAAAAATCAATGTGGACTGATTTTTTAAAGTACGAAAATAAGTCTTTTACCAGCAACAACGAACACAAGTAATGTTTTAGCGAAAATGTTTCCCTACAACCCATAGACGGGGCTTGCCTGCCAAGTTTTTTCGCTCAGTTTTGTGCATAACATTATTTTTCTTTGTGAGTGTAGTGTGAAGAATTTTACAATTTATCTGTAGTCTTTAATTAATATAAGTAGTAAGGTTTTGCCTGCGCAATTGCTTCAATTATAAAAAAATGTTCTTGTTATTTGGATAGATATTAAATTTGTGGGATCACACTCATTCCCTGTTGCAAAATATTATTATTAACTATCTAATTCATACAAGAAAATTATGGATAAGTTTAAGCTGTGCAACTGTTAATCCTTTATTATAGTGAACGCCGTAAAAGATTAAGCCATTCGGAAAGTGGACATTTATGATTGGATGACGAAGAATGAGTTCCTACTCAAATTAGGCCTAGCTCAAAATAAAAAGCATATAAAACTTACTCGCCCTGGGAGTGTCAGTTTTCATTATATAATTTGAAATAAAATGTGTTATTTTAAGATGAAATTTTTCCTACTGAAAAAACAATTCGTTTTTTAAATTTAATTTAAATGAAATTACGCTGTTTAGTTATGTATTGTTTCTAAACATATGTAAAGCAAGGCACCTATTTCCATACGCACATTTAAAACAAGCACCCATCACAACGCGTGTTGTAGACTGCTTTAATTTCAAATTGACACTGGACGGATCAATACGTTCGAAATTTACTGATATTTTACAGATCAGCCCCGCCACAAATGCAACACACAAGTTCACCCACTTGTGTAACTTTCGAAATAATGTACCTATCGACTTCAAATTACTCTCACACGAAAGAATGGTTTAATCTTTCGTTTCAATTACAAAAGTTGATAAGTGCATTTTTCGAAAGTTACTTGTAGTGATCTTATGTGTTGCATTAGTGGAGGGGCTGATCTGGAAAAGATCCGACACTGGATCAATACGCTCGAAATTTAATACTGGAATGCAAGCAGGATGGGGTCGTCTCTTTAAAGGTTGCCTCAAAAACCTCGTAGAATTTTTAGCCTTCATACTTGCGTTTGTCAGATATTAAATATGTTCTTTTCTCTTACTTGTAACAACGTACATGCTTGTTGAAAATAAATCTTCTAAATTTTAAATACAGCAAGCAACTGCCCTGCCCCTGTGCGTGCATCCATGCGTAAATAAATCTTTGAAATCCTTAAACTTCCCAAAAGTAAAACTAAGCAAGCAGCTGCCCTGTCGCTGTGGTGGTTCAAAGAAGACGAAGTGTCGCGACCTTGACGGAGCTGCAGTGGCAGGCGGTTCTCGGCTGCCGATTAATTAAAGCAAATCGTGACACGTACACTGTTCGATGAAATAGGCCGATTTCTAGGAAATCTCACTCCTAAGATAAAAAGGAGTACCAATGTAGTACTTGGTAAATTGCTCTCTCTGGTAATAGTGGGAATGAACAGCATCGGAAAATTATTTCATAATTTTTTTCAAATTAATTTCACCTTACAAGGTAAAATGTTAAAGTACAACCATATTTTTCAAACTTCCTAGAAAGGATATACATGTATTCGAAAATACTGTTTTAAAATTCTGCTCCTCACGACTTACCTAACCAACCGTTGCAAGCGTAGTCAACGTGTTAAAAGGTTCGTCTAACCTACCCAGATCAGATAATCTATACTATAATAAGAAGGGTATCTGTCTGTCTGTCTGTCCGAAGCCAGCCTGCAGTGTGTGATGAGCGTATCTGTGATACAAGCTTCATCAACTACACAATTTCTGGTGTATTAATCCATCAGATTCGAGTTCGAATGAATATCACGTGAATTCTCAGGAAATAGGAACGTGTGTCATGTGATTTGTCGAACATTATTATACGTTTTTGACGGGCCGTGTGCACTCGGCCTCATCAACTCTGGAGAGATTGAATTTTTTTATTTCTTACTTTCTTTCTTTCATTTTGCCTGCTTTCTTATTTCAAATAAAGGGGGGTGGACTAGTAAAGCATAATTTTAGACACTAAGAAAAATAAAAGGCTCTTTATTGGTTGAATATTTTTGAAGTTTCGATCGTAGAGGTTGAAGCCTGGAAGTGTCAAAGTTTAAACGTAAAAGAGATTAATCTGTGATTCATCACACCTGCCGAATGTACAGTATGAAAGTCAATAGTATGTATGGGAAGGTATGCATGCGCAGTACGGGACTTGTTTGTTTTTCCTATGTGTACAACTTTGAGTGTATAAATGGACGCAAAAGGAAAAGTCTGCATATCGCTTCCTGCTCTAAAATCCTGATCAATTTTGACACATAGTAAAGTCATTTGGGAAAGTTTCTCTGCTTAGTAAGTAGAAAATTCTAAATTTTGACATCGCACCTAGCCAAACGTTGTGAATATCTTTCTTATACGTGTAATCTCGTAAAATGAACTTCGTTTCACTTCAAGTCCATTTTACTTATCGTAAATTACATCAGGTGCGGCGGTAAGAAAAATCTTCTCAAAAGAGGCCAATTTAATTTGATTGATTTCGGGTTGCATGTAAATTTGCAAATTCAAAACGCACGCGTCTAAAATCCGAATACAGGATCAATGAAAGCCGATGCCGAAGAGCATTAACTGCTTCATGAAGTGATCTGGTGCATCGAAGATTAAATTAACAGGACCAGTATGCGTACGAAGTGATAAACGCTGTTACTTTTTAAACGTAATCTTGTGCGTCAGTAATGCTCTGTCAAAGACGAACATCAAAGGACCTAAAACAGTACGTAAATCATTATTCATAGGGTGCCCGAGCTGAGCGTTAGGTAGGCCTTCTTTTTGTTGAAATGAAATGTTTTTGTCATTTTAACGACCGTCTTTTTTCGATCCACTGCTGTCCTGCTTTTCAGATCCTACCACTTTCTTCTGCGACTTTGATCTTGTTTCATAATCTCCTCTCTCAAATTACTGTTTCTATGCCTTTTCCGCATAGATTCCGCGTTCCCTTAACTCCATACTAGATGGCGCCTTCCTCCTTCCTCTCTTTGGATCGCCATTATGGCGGATAGGGAGGCTTAACCTAACTAATAATCTAATCTATTCACAGGGTCGGCAAAACGTGAACTGAAGAGCTTGGCCTAAGTGGAACCAAGGCAAGTTGTACTCTTTCATTTACATGCGCATTTATTTTCCTAACAGATTTTACCAGTGGTGCCTTACTAAAAACCCAAGATTGAAAGTGTTAGAATTTTGTGAGTGCAGCGATAGTTTCATTTTTAGAAGATTTGGTTGAATTTTAAAATTACTGACAGTTAAAATTGACCATTGAAATGTGGCAAGCCATTCCATGAAATATTACAGGCCAAACTGGAATCTTAAAATTAATAGAATAAAGTGCTTTTTGGTTAAAATAATGGTTGCCAAGAGTGAGCGAAATGCTGTAGAATAATTTCATATTATCGTTGATGAAAATATTGCAAGTGGAAACGTCTGGAGGACAAGAACGTCCGGAGCGCAGCAACGACCGGCGAGATCAGGTCCGCGTATCGACCAAGCAACCAGTCACGGCGGGCAACAAAGGTATGGTATCATGTCTTTTCTATTTCATTATCTTACTTCCAGTTTATTCAGAAGATTTATAGTTACTTTGTTTTAATACTTTGATTTATTGTATTTCAGAACACTGAAGATGGATTTTTTATAATCCGAAACTTTGGTTTTTATCATGATATTCTCAACCACGTTGGTTTTCCTTTTTATCCCAAAGTTGTGTGGGTACATATGTTACATTAACACTTTAACTGCGGCAAGTAAAACTGAAGTTCAACATTTAACTCAAATTTAAAGTCTATTGTAGTTAGCAGTGTTGAAAATAGCAATCGTCAACTGGATCACACCTTCATTTAGATTTAAGCAAGAATTTACGAAAATTAAATTTGTGACAACTGGTCGGTCGACAGCATTACGAAAATCCCCTCCGTGTACCACCGGTGGCTCACGTCTCAGTCAAAGTGTTTATGTTCCTTCCGCCTCTTAGTGAGCATGCATTGGAAAATTGCATTTCTTCCAACGAAACGTTACTTCACAATTTCTTTTAATGGCTCACCAGAGTAAATGAAGTGTCTGTTAAGATGATTTGAGAGGTTTAGTTCGCGTGCAACAAATCGGTAGACAGAATCCTGGACGTTTGAAGCGATGATATCCTCAGACGTCATCACGTCCTGAGTAGGTTTTTCGCGCGCATTTAACATATTATTATACCGCATATCTCATTTTACTAACCTATGTATAAAGTACTGGGTGTGTTCTCGTCACATAATTTTTATTGTAAAAAAACTGTTACTCTAATCATATGAAAGTGATTATTTGAAATTCATACAGAAACCCCATTACGAGTTTATCCATAAGCACGGAAAGTCGGATTTATTTTAATTTTTGAGTGAATAACAGGACTTAAAAAAATATTAGCACGGTTTAATTTTACATTGCACCCTCGTTAAATTTTATTAAGCGTACAGAACGTTGGGCTGTACTGCCTGCTGTACAGGAAGAAGAGCAGCAGTGCAGAAGTTGACTTTATTTCCTGCCATACCTGCTGCTTGGCATGCTGTTCGGCCTCTGGCTGTAGAGAAGACTGTTCGGATTTTTTCTAGATAAGCCCCGACACTAATGCACAACATTAGTTCACTCACTTGTAACTTTCAAAATAATACACCCATAGACTTCAAATTACACTCAAACGAAAGATTGAAACATTCTTTCGTTTGAGGGTAATTTGAAGTCCATAGGTGCATTATTTCTAAAGTTACAAGTGGGTGAACTTACGTGTTGCATTAGCGGTGGGGCTTATCTGGAAAAGATCCGGCTGTTCTTCTAGCACTACTTAACATGATGACTACGCATTGACACATTTGTGTACCACCAGGTAAATTGCTCATTTACATACTAGGATCAATGAATAGGATTTCAATTATTCTACAACCTTTTTTCAAATTTGATTTCAGTATTCCAGGTAGAATATCATCGTGCAATTACATTTTTCTGTTTTTTTTAGAAAGGGTAGGAATGGATTTGAGCAGTGCAGTCTGTTTTCCAACTCTGTCACTCACAACCTAACCGAAACAACCATAGCAATCGCACAAACGGAGTCAACGCGTTAAAAAAATGGTTGTAGAGAATGAGTGAAAGGCTATACAATAATTTCATATTTATCTTTGACGAAGATATTACGAGTGGAAACTTCTGGTTGAACAGAACCAGATGTCTTGTGTTCTAGTAATGTGAAATAAAATACTCATTCGCCAAAAAATTTCCCTGCCGAAAATAATTTCAGATGAAGTAATGAAATTTATCGAAACCAAAATTTGCGTGAAGAGAAGTTACTTTTGCTAATCGCTAATCAACCTTTGGTTCGAAGCCTCAATCCTACTACACTTTTATACGATGACGAAATCCCGTATGGCCCTCCTTTGCGAGTCAAGTAGCCTATTATAAGTACTTCAGTGTTCTTCATATCTAGCATTTGGCTGCTTTGGCAAAACTTTCTCACGTACATTAGACACAAAATCAACTGTTGCTATTCTTACATTATAAGATCCTCCCACTGCGGTGCATTTTTATGCGAATTGCAGGAACTATGCATATTTATCCCCTTCGTGCATCTTGACTTAGCTAATGATATGATCAGTTGCTAGTGAACATCGTCAGTGAACAGTTGTGCGCTCAACTGCCGCCTTGTTGAGTAGCTGTAAACCTTTCAGTTGTGACGCTAATGTGATGGTCAAGTCAGTCTTGGTGAGCGTATAGGTTTTCATTCTATAAATTAGTCTCATTTAGAGAAGTGACCGGGTACTGAAGACGCCAATATGATCTATGGAGAGAGCATTGAGACACCTTATGCGATGTAGCTTGTTCGTAGCCGTTTTAAATGTTATTTATCAAAATCCACGACTACAACATATATGTTCAGAGCGGAAAACTCGTTCGCTAAAGCAAGTATCTCTAAACATAAATGATGATTTTATAATAAATCGAGACCCTCACAGCATATGATCTCAACTCATCAGAGAAACATAAATTACGATTTCCTCTCGTTCCTAAAACGTACCTCCACTTGGTAGTGATTTGCAAGAAAGACCACACCTATTGGAGAAAGTTGATGTTTAGGTTTGAAATCCCGCAAGCATTTCGAGAGCAATATAGGAGGTGTAAATTGTAGCCTATTTTGAATATAAAATTTAGTTCAAAAACCTAATTCAGTGTACTTAACTTAATTAAGTTTTGTTTAAAAATGATCTGACTTCGTCATCTGTCTTTATCCACTTCTTTTTCACTTCAGATATTTAAAGAAACAAATCAAATTTCTGCTTCAGGACTCTCCTTCTTCCGGTCAGAAGATTCCAAAGATACGCTTCTCTATTCTTCGAAAGAGTCCTGTGTATAGAAAGCAATAAGGGAGTTCGGTACTGTTTCATCGGTCGCATGGACCCTATTTTCTCATTGTGTTGGACCTGTAATTTGTCTTTTTGGCTGATGTGTTGCGGGGCCACCCTTCATCATTTCATGACATCTAATAAGAATATTACAGCCTCAGGTTATCCATCAGAAACAATATGGAAACGTCTTGCCTTTCATGTCGCCCCATGCCAGCAGGGACAGACCACTGTAGCAAAATTCTTTCTATGTGATATACAGGTGTCGCATAGTGTGTGTATGAAAGGGATTGTCATTGCATAGTATGGAAAGTCACTGCATAGTCAAAGTATGAAAGGGATTGTTATTACATAGTATGGAAGGGATAGTCATTGGATAGTCTCAGTATGAAAGGGATAGTTATTGCCTAGTATAAGTATAAATGCATAGTTTAAGTAGGAAAGAGATTTTTTGCAAGTTTTTTCAAATGAGTTGTGGGTAACGTGGTTCATTATATTGTAAAAACATGCTTATTCACGGTTCGGAAAGGGAAATGTAAGACTAACTAAGAAATGATTAAGTTTGTATTTTTCACAGCAAAAAAGTACATAAGTTTAGATTGGGCTCACACATGAAGTATTTCACGAACGTTACTTTTCGTAATGGTTTCCTAGCTTCCATTTTGCCGAACTGCTAAATCAAATTGTGGACGAAAATTCACTCCCTAATGATGGCCTCATCGGATCACACGTTTGCCGGTGCAATGAATTTTTTGCTCGAAGTTAAAGTCAAGAAAATGCAAGAGTTTGGTTTCGGAGAAGACTTTTTCTTGCGAGGAAATTTCTGACCGCGTTGGACAGGACTTTGGTTGGGCCAATCAGCAAATAGCTGGAGGCGCTGCGGCCAGGCCGCGCTTTCTGAGTTACTGAGCCGGTAATTTCGAGGACTTCTTTTGCCAATAACTGCGGGTGTTCCGCTACTCTGTGGCATCCAAGGTGCTGTGTACTTCTCGGGAAGAATTATGTTAAGCTTTTCATGCTTTTTGAACTAAACACGATGTCTGTGCACCACATTTCGTTTTAGGTAATTCATTGATTCAAAGAAATACAATTTTGGCGTTCAAAAAATCTCCAATTTACTCGTTGGAGTGTCTTTCCTCGAGTAAAATTTTAATGAAATATAGATTATTTGATTTGTATTAAGGAGCGATAATAATTATTATACTACATGCTCTCATAGATTAGTAGGTGCTGCTATTTTAGAGTTCTGAAAAAATATTGATTTCTGATTATTACTTTGGGAAGCATTATTGTAGGATATTTACGCAAAATGAGGGCTAGGAAATATGATTTCTTTGGCATGCCAATGATCATATCTTACTCCCAATGTCAAGCAAGGAGCAACCCTGATAACACTACAACAGAGAGAAACGCTTCCACCTTAACGAAACATGAACCAAAGCATTAAATTTTGCCAGAGATTCCTAGAAAAACTAACGCGAGCACGACAATCAATTTTCCAACTTTAATCTTTGCACTACTTGTGGGCATTCATTACTCCAAAATTGCAATGCATACGTCTTTAGTACAGAAATTGTTCATTTAACGACAGAGTATAATACACAGAAAAGATAGACCTATGAACATATTGTACTCACCTTAAATGTATTCCTCAATTTACGTACTTCTTAACAAAACTAGCAAAACCCTCGCACTTAACTGCCGAAATTGAATATCCTGAGGAGCAGTAAAGCCGTGTCCTGGAGCGCAGGTCGGACCTGGAGTTTATGGAGGGCGTTTGACTGCGTCACGTGAGGTGACAAAAATACCACCGCATGGTAATGAGCCACGCCAGAAAAGGCCAAGCGAGACTTGACACGGCAAACAGGACAACGAGCGCGGCACCCTCGCACCGACCGAGGGGCCTCAGGTTTTGATGCACGGCATCTGTGAGGCAGGTAGGAGGAGGGAACGTCGCAATTTGGTTTCGTGCAGAATCACGGAAAATAAGTTCCGTACGTAGTTATGATACACGGCATTCGTGAGGCAGGTAGGCGAAGGGAACATTACGGTTTTACACGGTCCGATACATGGTCAAAAGCTTACTCGTTATACGTGCGCAACAACAAAGTTATCAAAAGTTGAAAATATCAAGTATTTTTGAACACTGAACATAAATTCGGTTCCAGAAAACACAAATAGTAAATATATATTACATCAATACTTCACTATTTGTGTAGTCTATTTCCGAATTTGCCCACAATGTTCAAAAATACATAAGATGTCTAATTTTGGATTAATTTCTGTTGCGTACGAGTAACTCTGGAGAATAAAATTTTGACCATGTCTCGAACAATTATTGCATTTACTGTATGTCTATAGTGCCTAACAATATTGAAGCTGTTGTTTTGCTTGCTTTTTAGATGATTGCCCACATTGTGGTCACCTATACTATCTTCATCTTCTCATTTTGCAGTCTTGAATAACTTAGCTCTCAAGATTTCAATGATGAATGCATGAAGAACTCATATTCTAAAGAGATAAAAAGCAACAGCACAACCACCACTTTTTGAAAAAAATTGCTCGTTTAAGAACAACCATTCAAGAACAACCAGCTTCTCTAGAAACATATGTTATGCACGTCTTCTTCTTCGAGCAAAAATTCCTACAACACCTAAAGTAGTAAGTTTCAAACTTCGATTTTCAGTTCCTGTGTGACACTTTCAAGTTTTCCAGATTAATACACTGAAAATACTAGTCTGACATGATCCGGCAGAGGAGTGCCTGAGGCTTGCCATAATTAGCGCAGTTGTCAGTGTCCGAGTGCGCATGTTAATCAGAGCGATAACTTGAGCCACGTCCAAGTTGTGATGTAGCAGACGCAAGTTTTGTTCCCAAACTGGCGAGCGATGTAGACAACGTCCTGGCCGCTAATTACCCCGTCATTTGCGCCCGAATTATGACTGGGAAAGCTGTGCAAATTCCCATTAATGTACGAAAAGATATAGGAGTTACAACGAACTAACCTTTTATACAAATTGCGATCGATTGATATGGGAAAATATCATTTTCAGTCACTTATGAAAATCTGTCGCCAACAAATACGAACGATACTCCAGATTTTTCATGGGTTCGAAACAATTTGGAAAATTCTGTGCTCTCCCTTCGAAATGAGTACTTTGATAAGCTTCTCGTCTAACTGACTTGCCGAAGTTTATTTGAATCCACCTCTTAGGGCCGGCATATTTTTTAGAAACCAGATGTTTAAAAGTCAGGTGCATTTACAAAAAAAAATTAAAGCAAAAAGAATGAACAGATGAACAAATTATGTGATAAAAACGGGCTTATTGAACCGATAAAACGGTCATATATCGTAAATCAACTATCGTAATTCCTTTGTTTTTGTTATTCACCACGCCAGTTTTGTCGTGAAAATAACTTACCCCACATAAATGCCGACCTCCCTAAGAAGCTGTGTAATCCAATGTAAGGCCACAGAGAGTTTTAAGGCCGATCTTGTACCCCCAAATGTCAATGAAAACGTCTCCCAATAATGTTACGGACTTAAAAATCCTACGCGCTTAAAAATCCTGCGCGCTTAAAAATCCTACGCGCCATGTCAAAAAAAGTTGCGACCAATTTCGTTGCTAATGTGCATCTATTGCAGTTTTTTGGGATCCCTAATGCCTGTTTTGAGGACCATCTTTCCTTATCAATTTTCACGGTCTGCAAAGAGAGGCTATCCCAGTACAATATTCCCAGAATGCGAGGGTCCCTAAAAAAACAGTTCACGTGCTGTCAGGCCGACCGTCATCGTAACAGCAAACGCTCTGCAAACTCGCAGACAGTGAGCGAATAATAAATTTTTGCCTTCCATAACATTTAATTAAAAGTTTCGAAGAAGGCCACGTGACACTACTCTATCAGGCAACCTGAGTCCGGCTTATATTTTAAAGACCGTTTAGTTCACATCACCGACGTAAGGTATATGAAGGTTAGCGATTCAATCGTGTGCTTATCCGCTCTCAAGGACACTTGAGGAACACGCCAAATCCTTTGAAAATCTGTAAGTTCATAACTCACGATGGTTCTAATATCACTTAGGGCCTGGAAAATCTCGAGACCCTCGAGACTTTTGCTCATGTCAGTCACGCTCTGGGATGACGCGTTAGCGGCGATGCCGCGTTTTCATAGCCACTAAAACGCATTAATGAAAAAAAGTTTTTTTCAAGAGCGCGTCTTCAGACCAAGCAGGCCAGGGTGCAATCCAGAGCCCAGGGTGAGGGAATTTAGTCTCAACAGGAGAAAGTGTCTGCTCATCGTGACGAAAATCTTTCGTAACTCACAATTCCTTTAATGCAGGCAAAGCCGTGTTTCTGATAATACTCAGTGTATTTTAAGAACATTCACGGTGTTTTATATCTGAAACATATCTTCTTGGTTCAGGGTGGTAATATTTTGATTTAGAATTCAAAGCAGTAATAATTTGATACGAGTTTACCTATTGCTTCAACGGAAAAATAGTGCGTAGCTTGATGACTTAATAGAATATTCTCTCAGAGCCATTGCTTTAAATCGGAGCAACTTCGCTCAAGAGATCATGAAGCATAATCTCGAGAATTTGCACCACTAGTGGCATGAGAAAATGACGTGTGTTCTGATTAGGGCAATTTGAATCCACAAAAGATGTGTTGTTGAATATTTATCAACAATGAAGTAATTATATCCGCAATATAAATTGAAACTAAATCTCTTGTGCATCATTTTTTTGCACTTCTCAAATTGTTACACCCTCTGAGTTTCAAGTTTAATTTGACTCCTTGATCCCCTTAGAGGGATATAACTAATGTATGTGTGGGAATTAGCACTTCCAGAGGGATTATGTGAGATCCCGAGCTAAATGTTGGGTAGGCCTTCTTTTTGTTGAAATAGAATAGTTTTTTTGTTTTGTTAAGGATCACCTTTTTGGGGTTCACTGATGTCCTGTTTTTCAGCTCCTACTGCTTTCTTCTTCAATTTTTATCTTCTTTCATGAACTTTTCTCTTAGCTTACTGTTTTTACGCACCATGTGCGGAGATTCCGCATACTCTCAACTCCATACTAAATGGTGCCTTCATTCTTCTTCTCTTTGAACATCTTAGCTGTGGCAAAGGGAGGCTAAAACTTTCTTATAATCGACCAATTTGACTCCTTGATTGTGTCATCTCTTAAATAACAGTTAAATACTAAGCACGGAACGAAATCTCTTGACATGGTATACTACATACGCAGAACATTGCACTGTATGGAACATCCTGTGGGTGCCTTCAATACAACGCAGGGTGTCATGGAGCTCTGCGATCGTATACTGTATCTGTGTTTAATATTTGGAAATATCGTTTTGGTATACTACCAGACGCAGGACACTACTGTGTAGTACCTAAGTACCTTTAATACAATATCATGGAGCTCTGCGATCGTAATACATGTGACGTACTGACTGTGTCTGTCCTCGTCTGTAAAATTGAACAGTTCGCTTTACTCCGCAGAATCAGTGGCGATTGTAGCTGGTGTTTACTGTGTTAAATTGCTTCAGTGGCCACGGACATGCAATTGCTCTTCCTTCTCCTCATCCTTCGTGTTCGTGCGGCGCCTGTCATAGCGTGACTAGTCTACTGCGTGTGATTTGTATACCTTCGTATTAACTCTACCCTCAAGCTTATATATTTTGTTGCATTGAGATGATCTCAACCAGTTTTGAAACTCTTTTGCATAGGAAATTATTGACACATAAATGAAAATGAACTTTCATATTGATGCTGAAGTGATCTATAGGAGATGGCTAGTGAATATTCATTAGAAAAATGGGTTTACGTTATTAAAATTAGGTTCTAGATTAAATATACGGCGAAAAGAGTAGTCATTCCTCAAAAAAAAAAAAAATCAATTCATATCGTAAATGTTTTTATTTTGTGTGCGTTTCCTTTCAACCGAGGGGTAAATCTCATTAAACTTTGTATTGACCTATATGGCCGAGTGTTAAATATTGTGAACTGACAAAGTACCTCAGGAAACACGAATTTAATTCCTAAATTTCTAAGCTATGAGTGATTTATGTTGTTTAAGGAATTTTTTTCTGCTGTAGAGTACCTAGTTACTGTTATTTTACACGTGGGGTACTTTTAACTTTTAATTTTAGTAGTACTGTATATGTTTCAATTTTAAAAGCGCAATTTATTCTCGGGCTTCTTCGTAGAGTGTAGAAAGTCTGTTGGTAAATCGTTATATACATATTATTTTTTTTTGTGTATATACAGTATATATATTAATTCTGGAGTTCCCCCGAGTTTTTTGTTGATTAAGACGCAAATTAAATTATGCCCAAATATTCTGCCAAAAAAGAGTGGAAACACTCTCGATCCCAGAGACGCGAGTTGCGGCACGTGGAGCACCAAGTTCCTTCCTCCCTGTGGAAGGAATCTTGAAGACAGGCAATATGCGGTCATGGGGCTACGGATCTTGTATGATGCACTGCACACGGCACAACGCGTCAGGGCTGTGATGGGCTCTCGTTTGGGATAGTTTTACAGTACTTTCGATACCGTAAGTCGTCAGGTTTAAGTTATTTTTGTCATTTTCCCACTTGAATTGCTTCATTATAGGCTATATCAGCTAGTAGTGGATCAAAATAAATATTTTTTCATAATTATGAAAATTTAATTTAATGGTGGTACTCACGTGTACCGTCAGTAAAGCAGAGAAGATTTTTGAACTCGTTTAGTTTCTACGGCTTCAAAATTGGGCCGATACTTATATGTACCATCAGTATCGAAAGGGTTGAACTCTTCACAATGGCTGCATCTTTTGAAAGAGTGGCCAAGGGGGGCGCTTTGTGAACTCATTCCATAAGATAGCTAGCTTTCAATTGTACAACTTTTGCACGGTAAAACTGCCGATGATGATGTTAAGAAGCCGCTGTATACGATCATTAGATGATTTGCTTACCATGTTGTAGCATGCCATGGCGACCGTAATTGGAAGAGAATCGAGACGAAAAACAAGCGTGCTTTCCTCAGATTCAATAGTTATACTGGCCAAAAGTCATTTGTTGCACAATGATGATCTCACTGAAGTCAATACATACAGGGCAGTTTTCTACGATGTGGAGCTACGCATCGACTTGAGAACGTAAATCCACCAGGGTCGTCGGAATTAGGTCCCGATGACATTGTAGCCCTGTGACCGAATTTTACAAGTTCAACTGTGAAAAAGGAAGCTCTACCGTAACTGAGTGGCATAAAGCTACGCTATTAATGCGTTGACCAGAGACAGAGAGTTTGAAACAGCCAAGACACTGTGCAATTTATCAAACAGAGGGAAGCCTTGCAAGGGGACAAATCTAACTACAGTAAGACCTCGAAACACATCAAATTGAGGAATTTTTCCCTTGCGCAACACCTTTCTCATCACATGAGATTAAGTTCGCTTCTGGCAAACGATTCTAAACTAGATCCCAGAGACAAATGGGTAGTCTACTCCTTGCTTTACGCAGATAAATCGGCTGCGATATGATTTATACTTTGGAAAAATTGCTCGACAGTTTGAAGTGCAGCAGCATCCTGTGCGAGGAATTATGTTTTAAGTGAACTAAGAGGTCCGTGAGAAGAGACCAAGAAACGCTTCCGGGACGCGGGGTCTCGCTGCGGGGTCTAAGGAGTGTCCCCAAGGTTTCATTAAACTAAGTGATAAAAGTAAACACTAACGCAATTAGACGTTGGGGGCACACCACCGAGAGCGGGCAAAAGATGCGAGTGCGGGCAGAGGGGCGGGCGAGAGAGAAAGAACCTGAAGGAGGGTCGTGACAAGGGAACAAGCTTGGATAAATATGCTAAAATAACACAAATAATAACTCCGTCACTTTGATCCGAGCTTGCTCGTCAAGAAATTAAATGATTCATAACTGAGGCGATTTCTTTTTCTTAAGCACGTTACTCCTGCTGACAGCAATCTTAAAACTGAGTAATTATGTGTGGGTGAATTTTTTCAGTAGTTTCTGATAAAGATTTTAAAATGTATTTTGAATAAAGTCGGTACCCATTAACTATAGGAGTAGCTGCATTTCATCAAATGTAAAGGAAAATTTTTTTTTACAAGAGTAAAGCAAAGTTTCGAAAGTGAGCACTATTTATTCATTATTAGCAAAATAGAGTTCTTTTTACACACACGGCGCATCTGGACATCTCTACCAATATCTCACTTTATGAATCAAAATGAATCAAAATTCAAAAGTCACCATCGGCTTTAGCAATCAAATAAACCACATAGATCCCTCAGCTTTTTTTCATTACAGTTGGCGATAAAATTATAACGTTACTTGTATTTCCAATGCGGAAATAGGACGAATTGAAGCAGTAGCTGTAGCTGGCCACTGCGTCACACAAATAACACGAGCCGATATTTTACTGCTCAGCGCGCCCGCATCTCGCCAAACTCTCATTTAATTAATGGACACTCTCGAGAGGCGTGACAGTTTAACTTCAGCTACTTCTATGCTAATTGCGTCAACTTTATTTTCTTACGTACAAGAAAAACATTCAATTTCTTTCGACGACACGACGCGAGCGATTAACTTCGGTCACACAGACCACAGAAGGGGTATGCTAAAAAAGGTTTTGGCTTTCTTACGTACGTTTATTGTGCACCATTGCTTGTGATCTTACTTTGCGTCGAGAATAAAAATTGTGTTTTCTTTCATTTTTTCAACCGCTTTGATTTTGACCCTTTCATTCTCTACTGTACATCGAGAAATTTGTAAAATAAATCTTCGTCTAAATGGTCAATCAATTGAAGATCAATTTTCGTTAACTTCAATTCCATTTGAATTTTATGAACTTTACTCAACAGTAGCGTTGTTCAAACGTCGTACGTTGCTATTAGAACCACGCCGATAATAGTAATACTATAATGATAATTCTTAATGCCCTTTTTTAGAGTGAGAAAAGGTAGATGATTGCCTTGATCAAAGCCACTAATTCTTTTGTGTACCGACGTGGTGTATTCAGAAAGCTTACTATACAGAAGCTTGGAAGTGCTATCAACTACTAGAGGATTCTGTAAGTTTCTTCTACACACTCGTGCGCAGAGGCTCGCCAATTATTCCCTAGTGCTAGTTATGAAATGAAATGTGCTAAAAATGAAATGTAATTGAGTGTAAATAGTTTTTGCAACTTTTGTATAACATTGTCCAAAGAGCAAACTACTCATTCTGAGACTATGGGCTATTGGAACTTTGTTTTCCCTCTTGACTGAACCATCGTTACTCTGAAAATCATTTCTTGTTCTAATTACAACTGGAATCTAACCCTGGCACAGTTGAAATTCATCCTGTACTCCCAATATTAATTCAATTTCCCTTCATCAATTCATCAACAATATTCTAATGATTATTCAACCCTCGTCATCACGTTTATATTATTCAAAGTGACCGAATAGGTTATCCGAGCTACAGGAAACACTTGGACGTAAAGTTTGATTTATACACTCATTGTTCAAGTTACTTGAACAGCCCCAGTTTTTTTGTTGTACGTTCGGACGTTTACAGAAACATTTTGGTGTCATGTTTTTCAAGGAATGTGAGGACCAACAGCTCTGTCACTTTATCTAACTTGAGACTTTTCCTTACGATCAAGTGACCCTAATCAAAGACTTTTCCACCTTTCGTAACGGGCGTGTAGTAAATTATACTGTCAGGAACTGCTGATCACGGTCTTCTGAGAGGAAGAATAACGATGTTCCAGTACGCTTTTTTGTTCAGCATTCGATTCGACGTAGCTTTTCCCTGCAGACTAGGGACTTTAATTTCCACGACCGTCATTATAAGTTCGAGCCAAAAATTTGTGCCTAATTTACGGTGAGGCCAGTCGTTCATCTCGCTTCTTTGTCTTCTTTTGAGTCCGTCTTCTACGGGTAAAATTTCCGATTGAATCGCTCTTGCTTTTGTTTTTGGACACACTTTTTCTCTGTAAAGGATGATGGTTTTTTTTAAATGCGTTATGAGTTAGGAATGACAGAAAGGATTTTCAGTTGTTTCTGCTTTGATTTTCTAATTATCGAAAATTTGAATTACTGCAACTTAGTGTGGTTGATGCTCCGAGATTCTTGCGAAGCCCCCGGAGTATATTGTGATGCACCAGTTAGTAATGCTTGAAGGCTTTGCAATGCTTTGGTTAATTGTCCCAGCCGTAATTACGGAGTGATGTTCTAATAAGGCTGCTATCATAGCATGTGGAAGAAAATGATTGCTGGTACAGAACATATTTTCATTTTTGAACATCATTTTGTGGAAGAAACAATCTATCCCATGAGAATCTAAGGTCCACAATCACTTTTGATAATATAACTTGCATTGAATTCCAAGAACAGAATTTTCTGCCACATTCAGAAACAGGAAGTGTAAGTGCATACACTTCTTTTGAGTTTTTGTGGGGGCCTGGAAGTGAAATAACGTTCACTTCGGGGAAACGCAATATATTTTAAATTTTGTAGTTTAATTCTCCGCCTTGAAATAGCATTTTCGTTCTATCATACTGAAACTTTTAGTCATATGGAATTACTTTCAGTCGCAAAGTTGGCGCGTCAGTTTTCATGCAAATGTGAGCTCTGCACTCATGGAAGACCATCAGTCTCACTCCCGCTCAAGTCTCATTAACCTGATAACTGCAAGAAATTCTAGCGAAGACTTCACCGTTTGATCCGAGCTTTAGAAGTTAGGCGCCCGCACCTGGCCTGACTCTGTCAAATTGTCTATCATTGGAGCTCCGGCCCACGGTTCCCGGATTGGCTGATTTAGGCCAAAAATTCACAAATTTTGCGGTGATAGATTGTTTTTTTAGATTAAAAATTTACATATTTTGCCTTTATATATAATATTTTTCCTGAAGGTTATCTCAAATTAAACCTTTTTATCGTTAGTTATTTTTGAGCATTAATACACAGTTTGTTCCCTGTCTCCCTGTTCATTGGCTTGGCTGATCTGTCCGTCTCTAGTCACAGCCTGTATATTGGATGCTTGGACATCACATGATGCCTGCAAATTTTATTTTATTTTCAATTTCAATTCATGTGTAATGAATGAAATTGATTCCGATGATATCTTTCATTAACATGCACATCTCGCTGGTAGTTGTATAAGATTCATACTTCAGCAGGGGGAATAAACAAGCGAATGAACACATGAAACAGAATAATTAATCCTCAATCAGCATGTATACAAAAGTTCATTTCTATCGATGTGCTGACGGCGACTGAACAAATCTTCTTACAACCATGCGAACCAAAAGTAAATAATTTTACAAACTCTACTTAGCGACTTGAACACAAATTATCACTGAATAATATCGTAGGAATATAGAGGAAACGTGAGAGAAGAACGAATACCTAGCACAAAAATAGGTATCACAAAAACTAATTTTTCGCTTGAAATTTTTACGAGTATCAGAACACATCATCAATCAACAAATCGAGTAATAACGCAGAAAAAGGGAAGAGTAATACAGTCCAGTGCGACGCTTTCCAGCAGCATAATATTTACGGTCATAGAGGAACAAGCCGAGTGTATGTCGTATGCTTTGGACGGTTCCGGATCTGGAGGGGACTAAATGGCTTTTATCTTAGAAATCCCAAGATATTTGGGAAAATGGTGCTATTCTGGGTAGACAATTTTAAATCAAAACACCAACTCTCAAAAATTTAAATCGAAAGAAGAAACGGTATGCGTTTCAGATTTCATTGGAGGAAATGAGCTTCCACGAATGAATTTTTCTATTCTCTTCTGAAATGATTATACAAAAATGGAATAAAAAGTACTCATTCAATTTAGTGCGATAACCTGGAACCAGGATATTCAAAGACACCAGGATATCCACATTACAACTCTATCTTGAAAAAACGTAATTTTTGGCACCAGGAGTGCGCCAGTTAGACCATTAACACCATTCAGCATCTGCAAGGTTACCAGAAGCTGAGTGGTCTTTTCCGCCAAATGTTATTTGAAGAAAACAAAATTCGAGTATTTTGTCACAGAAAAAAGGTCCCTCTCTCAACCCTGTTCCATTCACAAAAAGTCACTCGGCTCCGTAGTTGTGACCAAATCGTAACTGATCACAATGCGCTCAATTCTGTTTTATTATTCGCTCTATTCGCTCTACAAATATTGTGTTATTCACCAAGGTAGCAGTTGTTTCATTTTCTTTCTATGCAATGGAGAATTTTCCGTGTTTGCGTCACCTTTTGTGGTTGTTAAAGAAATTTACGGGTAATTTGAGAAATATTGCTCTGACATTTAAGGAAGGCGACGTGAACAGTGGTCACTCCTAGAATTTGGTCATTCATCATTCGCTTAAAAAATGCTTGGAAATATTCCTTTATTTCCGGACTCCATGGCCGAAAATTACATGTGGAAATCTACCAAAAATTAACATGTGAAATTTTAAATAAAAAATTCAATTTAAACGGTGCCATGTCTCGAAAACTTGCTCTTATTTTCACATTAGAATGATGTAAAATCTTTTGCAAGTGCTGCACTTTTTATTTATTCAACGTCTGTGAATAGGACTTAGAGAGTTTTTATTTTCTATCTTCGAATGATGGATTTCGCGAAATACAATTAGCTGCAGCAGAACGTTGTGGTCTTCTGTGGATATGATTTTGTGTCCAAGAGGAGAGATCTAGTTCATTTGAGTGAGGAGTTTATGACTAAGAAGCCTTCACTAAGTCTCCAAACTACTTTTTCATCAAACGTCATCATTGCCAAGCTCTAAAAAGTCAAGTACTTCTAACCCAGCGTGACATGGGAACAGCTGGCTCTAACTGTGGGGTTTTACCCCGAAACTCATTGGAATAACGCAGACGCATATTAGGTCACGCAGATGCATAACACGGAGTTATACCTCAAAACTCACGAGCATCCAAATCTATTATTGCGTAACGCAGAGGCATATCACAACGATCAGCTTAGTCACCCTGCACAAGACCTACACCAGCTCGATCATGCGGCCGCTCCCAGCCCCCGGCGTTTATTTGAAGTGCTTGTGCTCGTCGTAGCCGTGTGGTTAAAGAACCCGCCCTTGCGTGAAAGTGTCGAGGGTTCGAATCCTGGCCGTGTGTGGCGGCTTTCTCCATTGGGTATAGGGGAAAAACTCAAAGTACAATACCCCACTCTAACCAGGTGTCTGAAATGGGTACCGGTCTTGACCGGGGGAAATCGTCATGGTGTCCTGGCGTTGGTTATGATGCATTTGAAAAACCGATGTACAAGGTGATATGTATCAGGCTTGATTAGAAATAAAGCATCCTTAGATGCCAATGCTTTTTTTTTGTTGCGTCGTCGCCCAAGTCTTCACGCGAGCTCATTTTCGAGTGCAGGGGTCCGCCATAGAATTCTCTAGTCTAATTTCCTGAGCGGCGTTATGTCCTAAACCCAGGGATCAATCCATCCTTTGCACCGACCGACCCTCTTTCAGACCACGAGTTTCTCACACTATTTTCCTTTTCCCAACCGTGGGTTTCTTAGAGCCCGGAAAAATGGATTTACGTTTTATTTAGAAGATTCTGTGGAATTGAAGTCGAGTAGTTTCATGTAATTCCGTCCAGCAGTATTTTGTTCTCTTAATATTCTTAGCGAGAATATCGCATTTACCTCCACATGAAAATTAAAATCAACAACAAGGCACTCAAGTAAAGGTCGAAAATTCACAACTTTTTTACGAACACAAAGGCGTCGATTTTATTGATAAAATGTGCACTGTATCAGTTGCCCAATACTTCCTGACAAATAAAAATGTCAAATAGAGTCTCACAAGTTTGCAAGTAAATTCAGCGACATATTGAGCGAAAATGATCACCGTGCTTGAATAAGTCAGCTCCTGCCCTGCATCATGATCGGCTGCAGTTCCCCTGTTTATGATTTCATTTTAAGACGATTCCACTGTATCGGTTTGCTAGCCTCGACTTTGAACTCATAAAAATCTGCTGGCTTGAGAATGTAATCTGTTAGCCTTCAGTTCATAAAAAACAGATGTAGCAATACTTGGGTTGACTTAAATATGCGTGTTAATGGAAAACTAAACAAGCTAAAGTCATATGCGTGTTGATGGAAAACTAAACAAGTTGAAGTCATATGCGTGTTGATGGAAAACTAAACAAGTTAAAGTCATATGCGTGTTGATGGAAAACTAAACAAGCTAAAGTCATATGCGTGTTAATGGAAAACTAAACAAGTTAAAGTCATATGCGTGTTAATGGAAAACTAAACAAGTTAAAGTCATATGCGTGTTGATGGAAAACTAAACAAGTTAAAGTCATATGCGTGTTAATGGAAAACTAAACAAGTTAAAGTCATATGCGTGTTAATGAAAAACTAAACAAGTTTAAAAAACTCATAGTTACTTCAATTTTATTAACAACAAGCAGCTCTACAATGGTGCTCTATTGCTTTGAAGTATTCCATACAACTCTATATTACTAAGACATTGACCAATAGTGTTACCGGCTGTGCAGGTGATCTACGGGCATGTAACGTTGTAAAAAGTATTCGGAATTTTAATGAACGCTATTGAAATGTTTCCTTGGCGGTTGCCACGTCCTAAAAATTTTGTTGATATTGAAGCAGAAGATCATCTGAAGAGAAGTAACATGAAGCAAAAATGGGCTCGAACTTTTAAGTCAAAACTTCTGAGTAGTACCAAGCATTGGTCGCTTGTGTTGAAGGTTCAGACAGTATAACGGAGTATTGAGTGTCCTCAATTGAGCCATCAACATAGCAAATTATCAGAACAATCAAGTGTCGTGATTATTTATTGAAGTGTGTGTATTTTTAATCTGAAAGTGCTAACAGAAGAGTTAAAGAATGTCAGGGATCGTGTGTATTAGCTTAAACCTGAAACTCTTCATTAAAAGACTTGGGTTTCAGAATTAACGACCCATGCTGTCGCATTTATCCTAGGAGAAGAAACATGAAGACATTTTACAGTCGAACAATTCAGTTGGATATACATTAATAAAAACTTAGATATGACAGACTTCTCTCTGATTGAAAACTTCCTTCAATTAAAAATTCTCTCTCTTTATATTATTCAAGAACGCGGTTGGAAACACTGAAATAATGCAAATTTAGGTTGAGGTGTTTTTTAGTAGTAAATTTTAGTAACCCAAGACGCAAATGAAATTGCAAACGTTATATTAAGGAAAACTCCTAAAATGATTAAACTAATCTTATTCACGAAGTCTTTCAGTCTAAATGTTTGACCCTGTGTGAGTGAGGCAACAGAACGCAACTGTAATTTGTCTGGAACGGAAAAGTTCTTTGAAGTAGCCGTGGTGGCGCAGGGAAGCGCTCGCGGCGCGTCTGGTCGGGTCAGCCCAAGTCTACGGAAGTTAAGTCGCAATTATCGGTGAGGCTTGCAGCGAAATATTAACAAAGAACCTGATCAACTTTGATGCCCTCGGATGTTGCCCGCAGATTGCAAGCGCGCCTCCAATTAGCTCCTAGATAACATTCTTTGCTGGCTCCGAGTAGAAGTGATCGAAAATGAACATTTTAGACTTCTGTGATATAAATGCCGGCGTTCTTTTTCAAGAACATGTTTTACTGTTATGCTATAGAGAGAAACTTATTGCCTGTCCTACAATGAAGATAATTTGAGCAAGCATTCGGTTGATGCTCCCTTTCGTTACTCTTTTCTTCTATTTCAAAAATTCAGAATTTTGAATACCCATACATAATTAAAATCAATGCACAGCAGCAACGCTTGCCACATCTTCTCATCGATATACACAGCACAAAAAAAACTAATTTTTTCTATGATACTTTAACTCGATACGTCTGGTAGTTCGAGCAATCTACACGACAATGAGGAGACCTCAATGCTCTGAGGTAATCTGGTCCTGGGCTATTTTTCTGTTCTATGCTTCAATTGTGGGGATTTACTCTAACTCCACAGCCTTGATGCTCGTACACATGCATGGTAACTCGACCCTACTTTGTCCTCTTCAAGGCATCAGAGTATTTCTATTTAGTTGTACACTATTTTGGCTAGTTAACTTTTTGTACGTTAACTTTTTAACTCCCCCTATGTTGAAAATGTCACGGCTAGTATTGTACAACAATCCTCTTCATGTCTTTGACTCCGATGAACTCATAACGCCAGCACTATTAGCGTAAGAAATATCATAACAATTTTTTGTTTTGTTAGAGTGAATATTATGTTCTTTCCGAAGCTCACCACTTGGCAAGTAGATGATGCGTCTGTGTGAACAATTGTCTCAAATCCCGACTGTCTACCTCCTAGTTCTAGACGCAAAATAAATCAAATCTGCCCAATTTACTTCTAACATCAATCCCTCACATTCGTATCACTAGTTCCTTTGTTCTTATGCTCATAATTCAATCCGAGTACGCACTAACGAGAGGGTTTTCAGCAATGCGTCACATGAACTATGCTTTTCTTGGTCACCTGTATTTTAAATGCATCACCAGAATCCGACTGCCGCGACAAAGACGAACTCATTTTTTCGTGCTTTTCTCCGAATCATGTTTTCGACAATTATCATGGGTATTACGATAACCATGTATAAATAGCAATTAAGGATCTAAATCATTTGTCACAACACTTAATTAACATGGGTATTACGATAACCATGTATGAATAGCAATTAGGGGTCACTGTGTTAAGGTATTTAAACGCGATTTTTGCTTTTATTTCAATTTAAATGCGCACAAACGAATACATTTTTCAGCTAAGCGTTACGAGGATTGTGTTCTCTTAGTAACTTATATTCAAATTCACTGTCAAAATTAGATTAGGCAAAGGAAAGGAACTCATTTTTGATGTGCTTTTCTATCAATCATTTTTTGATTCAACATTTTACACGAGTATTACGATACCAATGTGTTATTATCAGACAAGGATGTTTAATGTTAAGGTGTTTTAAAAACCAATGTATCAACTTTCATGTTATACTTTATTGGAAATAAAATGTTTTTCTTTTCTTTCTTTCTTTCTTTCTTTCTTTCGACCCTACTCTGTCCTCTTCAAGGCGTCAGAGTATTTCTATTTAGTTGTACTCGACCCTACTGTGTCCTCTTCAAGGCATCAGAGTATTTCTATTTAGTTGTTAGAATTCTGGTATCACAAAGCTCAACGTATTTTAGAATTTATTCTCAAGTTGCATTCGATTTTAATGCATTAATATTTGTCCTTTTTTGACTCATGCTGTTTCCAATATTTCATTAGTGTTGCTGTTTTTTCCCAAATGTTTTATTAGGAAAAAAGTGTTTAATATTTTAATTTTTAGTCTTCCTTTCATTTATAAGTCAACTTCAGCCTCTTTCAATACCCCTCATTATGTTCTCATTTTCTTTGAGCCAAGTTTATTTTTTTTAAACCAATCCTGCATATCCATTTACTTCACATTTTTCACTTTCCCTTCTCTTGATGATTTTTCGTTACTCACGGATTTGATTACATATTTATTTTTCTTGTAACTTCTGCTCTTAGGATATTCCTTGTCACTCTTTGATTGCCCAATTATGTCTCTCTGTTCCCTGTGATTCTCCCCGTTGGGAAAAGGGAGTGCTCAACCACAATTCCCCACTCCACTAAGGTGTCGGAAATGAGTACCGGCTTGACCGGTGGTAACCGTCATGGCGTCCTGGTGTTAGTTATGAGCCATTTGAAAAACCAATGTACCAAATGAAATGTATCAGACTTGATTGCAATAAAGCATCCTTTTTTTATTTCTCCGCTTTCTCCAGCTCATACTCTTTTCCTTTCTCAGCCTTCCACTTCATCCCACACGCTGCCTCCACACACCGCGTCCACTCGCCTTCCACACACCCCCTACACACTGCCTCCACACGCCCTCCACACGGCACCCCCCACACAGCCCTGGCAACAATGCCTGCTTCCGATGGCCTGCTGATGAGCGCAAGAAATGCGTCGTTTGAGACCTTCCGCGAAGCCTGAAAAAATCTACTTCTCTCTTAAGATTTACTGAAATATCCGAATTTTTATGCTCGTTGTAGATAACGAGAGGTAAATTATAATCAATTGTTTGTGTGTTTTAAGTTTCACGTGCTCAATATTGTGATGTAACCTAGCTGGCTCTATGTATTCTATATTGCTCATCAAGGCGGTGTGTCTCGTTTAAAATAATAGGTGTTGAAATAAATTCGAGATTCATTTCTAGGTTACAGCTCATAATATTTGAAAAAACAGATGCTTGAAAATATGTTTAAACTCCTAAATTGGTATGTTCTAAAAAATCCGCTGCTATCTTGGCTCTAAAGAAAGTGGAAAAAATACATGGAAGAACAGTTGCTTCGATACTTTCAACAACTTTTACCTCCTGTAAAGCTTTAAATATGTGAGTCAAATGCCAGTATTGAAACGAAAGTACCACCGGAGAGCTAATATATTCGCAGTCTCAGTTACATATTTGCATGAGATTTGAAGCAGATTTTATCAATTGTAAAAACGCGTAGCGTAAATCAGCAGCTTAAAATTTTTGAGTTAAGTACAAGCATTAAAACGGCAGTCCTTCCAGAGAGCAAACCAGGAAAACAACACAATAGTGCAGAACACGAGAGTGTTGCCCGAGCGCCGCAAACCTCAGCCCGAACTCTCCAGTCAAAACTTCTGAGTTGGAGCCGAGCTTTGGACAGTTGCGTCAGCATATTATAACAGAATGTTCTCAATTCAGTCGTCAGAGTTGTAAATTATCCGAACGCTCAAGCGTCATGATTATTTATCGAAGTGTATCAATTTATTTTCTAAAATGGTGGCACAAGAGTTGGAGAATATAAGTGATCGCGTGCATTACCGTAAAATATTTCACTGGAACTCTTCATTCCAAAACTTGTGTTGCAGAATTGAAGTCACACGCTGACGCTGGAGATGCAGGGTACACGCAAGAATTAGGTCAATATGGAATAAGACAACTAGAAGAAATACCCGAGGAGCTCCAAGTTAATATCGCTAATGGATGGACGTTCGTCATGTGACGCGCGGCGATCAAGCGCAAATTACCGGCATTGAACAAACACAAAGCAAAGCGAGGGGAGTCCCGCCGAGACAATGTGCTGCTGACCGCTGCTGCACGCATGTCGAGTTCTGCCTGATGCGGCATGCGGGTATTTGTGCGGGATGCCGTGTGTACCGCCATGGTTGATGTGTCTGCAAGACGGGGCGTAGTCGGGCGGGTATTTGTGCGGGATGCCGTATGTACCGCCATGCATGATTGATGTATCTGCAAGACGGGGCGTAGTCGG